>JASCZW010005785.1:0-137487 GCA_034211315.2 Aedes japonicus | reverse complement strand
CATTGATTCAGGGAACCAGCGACAGCAACCGATTTGTTCGTCTCTCCGCGCAGACGAGCCGCGGTCCCATTATGTTGTTCGCTGGCTGGACCGACGAAGGCCGTCAATGTTGGCGGCGGCTGGAGATGGTTGTCTGGTTTCGATGCAATTTTCGTGCCATACGTTCAAGGCTTTCGCCTTCGCTCGTGTTTTTCAAAACGTGTACGAGAGAACGAGAGATGGATTGTGTAGTGAGTGATCAGCATGCAAAAGGACTCCACCATCACAGGGTCACCATGAAAATAATGGTTCGTCTGGGGAACGGATGCGAACGGGGGAGAGAGAGTGAATGCGACCCAAATGGGGGGTGGTGGGGAGGTTGCTGTTTTGGAATCGTTTTCAACTCAGCGAAGCCTTTTTAGAAGGGTTGAATATTGGCATCGGTGGAGCATCAGGGTAGCAGAAATTTGCCATCTTTCGCAGAGGTGTTGCTCGCGCGCGCTCTCGGTCTCTCTGTCTCTCGTGACAATAATGGTTGTAACCATGGTGCTAATATGATGCTTCGGAAAACTGCGAAGGAATACTCGAGCAGAGAAAGATTGTCGAAAATACGTGAAGAATTTGACAACGTTTCTTCCTACGGCACTTTTGGCGCCAATAACCTCTTCGAAACAATATTGAGCACAAATCACTTAACGCCTTAACGATATGGCGAACACTTCCCAGAAGGTTGAAGTTTTATTGCACCTGTAAAACTATGGCGTCAATTTCCGTGACACATTCTCGTTGGTGGCATTTATGGATCCCTTCGGCGTTAGCAGTTGTAAAAATGTAAGCCTCTTATTTCGGACGGTCTGAAGGAGAAAACTGACCTGGCCAATAACCTCAGTGCTTATCGTTATTCTACGGGCAGAAGTAGGCTTTGCTCGTCTATGGCGGAAAAGGAGGGGGGTAACATTGGAAATTCAAATAATTTTTGGGCGAGTGATTGAATAGGATATTTCTGTAGGAAGGATAAATAGGATAAAGCCCAAAATCGGCTAACAGTTAATTTTATGAAAAACTCGAACTATGAGTCCTGCTCAGAATACGTTGCGAGTGAGCTGGTTCATGGTTTGTAAACACTTCGAACACTGAACACATGGACTGCTCATATTTGAAGTGTTTTATTTTTCCGTGCATAAATAAATAAAATCAGTTTTTTCAGAGTTGAGGCAGATTTTCATTGCAACTCTGGTTAGAATTTTCAGAGCAATTTTCGAATTCTAATCGGTTGATTGATTATTTTTTATCGACTGGAACAATCGAATCTGTGGCTCTACTGACGCTTGGGTCGAGACCCAAGTAACCACAAGCATTATATTACTGCACTTATTCAACCCAATATCAACATCATTAATGTGGGATCAATTCAACAGTTGTCAAGTGAGGAAGCGTTAGATTAGCTTTAAGAATTCACTGGTACATTATTTATTTTATTTTTTTATTCAAAATTTACTTGTAGAGTAAGGACTTCTCTTTCTCAAATTCTACATTCGGATTTTATGCGCAATGTCTTACGGCATAACAAAAGAGGTAGCATTAGTTCGATCTTTACTGTGGCTCTTTTCAGCTTTAACCCAACTTCAATGATTCCCTAGACGTACACACTTAGATTTTTTTACAGAAATCTGTAAAGTTTTACCGAATTCTCAACAGCTGAACGTAATCCAATTTTACGGATTTCGGTAAAATTTTACAATTTTTTTTCCCTAAAATTGGATTACCGAACGTTCAGCTGTTGAGAATTCGGTAAAACTTTACAGATTTCTGTAAAAGAATCCAAGTGTGTAATGCATATACCCTATATAGACAGGGTGTCAATCGAATGTGATAATGGGATAAATTTGGCCATCGAATTTCAAAATAGAGTAGTGCTCAAAAGTTTTGTCTCCACAAAAGAAGTCTCCATGCAACATTTGAGCTCATTCTGACTTCGTTCAATGGACCCCCACCCCAAAGCGGTGAAAGTTCGACTTTCTAGACCCATGAAACATTTTCCAAGGTAAGGGGTACATGAAATTTCCGAAATCGATTTTTTGTTTGATACCAAAGGTCTTAAAAATGCATTAAACGTCGAGAACTGGTGTTAGCTCGAAAAAAAATGTTTTGAAAAAAATCGACATTTTGGGACTTTTTTGAGTTGTATTGATTTTTTTTTTAAAAAGTTTACGAATTGAAGAAAGCAAACTGATTGGTCGGTAGCTAGAAATTTTAGTCGAATTTTTGTTTGGCTTCAAAATAGGTACGAATTTTGCATTTTTCCATATACTAAAGTCGTA
The DNA here is from genome assembly GCA_034211315.2 of Aedes japonicus. Classification (NCBI taxonomy): domain Eukaryota; kingdom Metazoa; phylum Arthropoda; class Insecta; order Diptera; family Culicidae; genus Aedes; species Aedes japonicus. The sequence continues at coordinate 135,187 of JASCZW010005785.1, read as the reverse complement.
CTACATCGTGAAGGAAAACAACAAAATGTTGCAACGATGATGGGAAAGAGATAAGTTGCTGTGAGAAAATGTTGTGATTCACACATATGTTGCAACGACCTTGTTTTCATGTTACAGCGACAAAAAAAGCTTTGCCATTACTAACACACTACTGATAGCAACATTGCTTAATCAACATGAAAAAAGCGACAATCAGTTGTTGCTGTTTAACAAGTTATTGATCTGAGTAATTAGAAAATTATAAATCCTGAAGAAAAATGCTTGTATAACTTCACACACTGAACAAAAACGAACATTATCTTCGGCAAAATTGTTGACAATTGGCTTTTCTATCAGGAAAAAAAATACATGCGCTTATGGCCTGATTTTCAACCCAGAATATCCTGAACATGAAGAAGTTCGGAACTAAGCATCTACAGTAGTACTTAAGGCTTTTCCGTACATGCAAAGTTACGATATCTATTCAACCATGTTCATTCAGTTTTCTGAAAGATCAACAAATATTATGAGATAATCTGGGATGTTCTAGGCCATCCAAACTGTCCTGGAGTTCAGAAATTAGGATCTACAGTTGTAATTGTAGCTTTCTCGGCTGTACAAAGTTATAACATGTATTCAACCGTGTTCACTGAATCATTTGGAAGGTCAACAGACATTTTGAGATAACCTGGCATGTTCTAGGATATCCAAAGTATTCTTGAGCCAGACTTAGGATCTACAGTTGGAACCAGTGGCGTGTCGTGAGAAAATTAACCGGTTGTGCATTTTCTTTCGAACCCGGACGTCAACTTTGATAAAAATATCTTGCTCCATAGTTCCTCCTTTGCCGAGTCTCTTGTGAAATGCCACAAAAAGTACCTTGTCAATGTCCCGAAACAACAGAATAAAATTGAAACTAGCCAGTGAGTAAAACTACTCTGTGCAGACCACAAAGTGCACAAAACAGACACTAACTCATCGGCAATCAAGTTATAGGAAAAAAAAACATCTACAAACGATCCACGTGTGGTATATACAGGATCTGGTGCACCATTTGAAATGCCCAGTCTGCGAGTATTAACGGAGTATTAAATCGATGAATTTGATAATACATGAAATATACAATTTTAGACTGTGCAGTGCACGAGGTGCACATATGGACAAGACGCCACTGGTTGGAACTGTAGCTTTTATAGCTATAAAAATTAGCTATTTGTATTCAATAAAGTTCATCGGATCTTTTGGAAGGTCAACTTACACTATGAGATAATCTGAGATGTTCTAGGTCAATCAAACTGTCGTGGAGTTTAGAACTTAGTATATACAACAGTAATGGTAGCTTTTTCAGTTGTATTAATCTACGATATGTTTAACCATGTTCGTTAAGTCCTCTGGAAGGTCAACAGCCGTTTCGAGATAATCTGGGTTGTTCTTAGTCATTTAAACAGTCCTGGAGCTCAGAATTTGGGGTCTACAGTTGTAACTATAGTGATACGGTTTGGCAAATTTACGATATCTATTCAACCATTTCAATGAATCTTCTAGAAGGTCAACCAACATTATGATGAATTCTTGGATGTTCTGGGTCATATCAGATTGTTCATTAGTTCATAACTTAGGATCTCTAATGGAAACTGTAGCTTCCTAGATAAACAAATGTACGATGAATACAACTATGTTCATTGGATCTTATGCAAGGACAACCAACATTATGAGATAAGCTGGGATATTCTAAGTCATCCAACCTGTCTTGCAGTATTAAACTTAGGATTCTCTCTAACTGTAGCTTTTTTGGCTACACAAAGTTGGGATATGTTTTCAACCATGTAACATACTTGAATACACATTGTAACTCTGTGCTACCGAAACAAAAATACAATTACAACGGTAGACCCTACATTCTGAACTCAAAATCAGGTTGGACGACCTAGGACCTAGACCTTTGAAATCGGATATTGCGGTTCGGAGATATTGCTGGAACCAGTTTCAAAAATGCCCGGATTTTGGGACCTAATTTATGTTTCTAAGCAAACACTCAACCGAAATGAGTACCAAATTAGAGTTATCATGGTCTCATTGAATGCTATTGACTTATTTTGGATTCGTATATCTGGTTCTGGAGCTAATGTGGTCCCATAGAACTTTATTAAATGTTTCTGGAATTGATTACCCGTTTTAGGATATATGGCCGGAAGAAGCTCTGAAAAACCAGGATTTAAGAACTAAGTCGTATATCCTCTTGACAGAATAAGACACAACAGTTGTCAAATGAAAGGTATTATGGTTCCAGAGAGCCTATTTTATATTTCTGGAATGGATGAACCAGTTCTGGGTATATGGTAGGCCACAATTCCGGAAAATTTAGATTTTAAGAACTATTTAGACTTTTTTGGTAACAACTAGGCTGAATTCAACGCACAATATACAAGACGAACGCAAGAATGCACCACACCGCGGATATGTTTGGCTGAGGTTCCCAGTTCAAGTGTCGTTGCCAAGTATGAGCCATGCACCACGGAAGGAGCGGAGAAACCAAATCATGAAATAACAAAACAATTAACACGATGGACGCGTACTAGCTACATCGCCGAAAGTTCAATATATTTTATGTTTGTCAGCACCTTAAGTCTTTTATATTTTACTTTAATGTTTAGGTGAATCGCTGCTCCATGTATTTTTTCCTATCATTTATCTCGCTCTCGCAAACTCACCTTGCTATTTCAAATTGATAAATCTCGATTGTTAGTGAATGAACATCAAATCGAACTCTATCAGATTGCTCACAGCAAGTAAGCATACAAACTGATGTGATTAAATTTTCAATATCTAGTACAGACTCTAAGTTATATCAATTCTAAATGTTGAGGTAATGATTGCCGTCATTAATGATTCAGCATAAGCCCTTAAGGAAAAAATGTTTGTAAGCTCAAGCCGATTGTTGGCAATATAAACCAAAGAACCTCGAAATATTTCCAATTTCATTTTCATTTTGCAGCATTTGGTGGGTCAATGAGAGCGCAAGTCAATCCAAAGCCGAGAGCCGAACTGGTCTATGCGGGGTACTTGAACGCCATGGGAGAGGATAAGGATTATGTTGGCGCAAGGGGTTTGAAGAGTTCTTGGAATGAGATGGCCGCGTTGCTACAAAATGACCTGAAATGTTTAATGTGTTTATGTTAAATTATGTAAGTTCTCTTCAAACACATGTATGTTGTTAACAAAATTTCTGTGTTATTTTATTACTTATATACTGACTGATATAGGACTGAAGTGTAATTATAGTCGTTTTCCCTAGATTGAAAGTAAGAAGTCTAAGAGTGAATTGGGGCCAGTATCACACCTGATGTTAGTGCCTTTATATAAACGTCCTTCGACGTGGCAGTGAAACAATGACTAGAATATGCGATACTTTCACTACTGGTCAAATTCTTCGTCTCACATGTATGTTTATAGCATGAGATAAGCCCTCTCACCGTCGACAAGGTGAAAACTTTGACCCACTAGAGGGAACTAAAAATCACACCTATATCGAAACAAAAAAGGTTCAAATTACTAACAAATGATGCTCCAAAGGAGCAAGCATTTGCTAACAATATCATGCGAGAACTTGGTCGTGTATGTCCTTAAGAACCGATTCCAATAGTTCTCAATTCTCTCTTTTGCACTGCCTTGCATATCTATTTCACTTTTGAGCTGGTCTAACTCATTCATTAGCAAGTTTTGATTTCTAACAGAAATTACTTTGCAATCTGTAGAGTGTCGTTAGAAGTACGACTAGATTTTTGATTCAAATGGACTTATGCATCAACAATGCTTAGTACATTCCTCATAAATTCAATAGTTGCCTACATGAAGCGATGGAATGTTTTTTGGCTTTACACAATAAGCGGAACTTATCGATGTTTTTTAATTAAGTTAAATGAGCCGTTGTTTCAGTTCTAATACTTAAATTTTCAGGAGGTTATGAGTCCTCAACATTGTCAAATATATCCTGAGGTAGTATTGAGTCAGCAGGCCACAGTTTTGCATTGCATACTCTGGTCACGATAGTACGAACTAACCTCGAGTTCTGAATCCATCACATATATAAGTAGAAGAAACCTAACTCAAAAAGGATGTATTAGGACTGCATATTTAGTGCTGTGCAATTGGTTACATACGAATAAAATTACAGCAACTGTTCGCTAACTGGGTGCTTTTTAACTGGGCGCTCGCTAACTGGGCTATAAAGGTTCGTGGAGAAGTGATGTTGAATTGTACGAAATTGAATCGTAATCTCATACAAACTGAGAAAAATATTTTAAAAACAATGGGGTGCACAATATAAGGCTTGCTTCATTTAAAATTGAAACAAACTTTTGCTCATATTGTGGCGTTCCTGGTGGACGGATTTGGAAGTTCTTGGCGCCCACGTGTCGGGAATTTTGTCAGCTTCACGTATATATTTTTGACATTCCGCAAATTGACGGTACTTTGTAAACAATCAACATGGAAGCCGAAAGAAGGGAAAAAATTGTGCACAGTTATTTGGAAAATCCATTGTGGTCTGTATCAAGGCTAGCTAAACAGCTGAAATTGCCCAGAAACACCGTATGGCGCGTTATCAAACGGTATAAGGAAACATTGACGACGATTCGGAAGCCTCAAGCCAATCGTCGGAGTGGAATTGTCGACCAGAAACTGCGTGGTAAGATTTTGAAGACGATTAAGAGAAATCCCAATCTGTCGAACCGTGATTTGGCCAGAAAATTCTGTGCTGCCCATAGTACCGTGAGGAGAACTCGACTTCGGGAAGGAATAAAGTCGTATCGAGCTAGCAAACAGCCAAATCGGACCAGAAAACAGAATAGTGTGGCCAAAATCCGTGCTCGGAAGCTATACGACCAGGTGCTGACCAAGTTCGACGGGTGTCTTCTGATGGACGATGAAACCTATGTCAAGCTGACTTCGGGCAATCCCAGGTCATAATTTTGCTTGGCAACGGCGGGGATGTTCCAGCCAAATTTAAATTTGTTTTTGCCGACAAATTTGCACGAAAATTCATGATTTGGCAGGGCATTTGCAGCTGTGGCAAAAACGAAAGTTTTCGTTACAAATAAGACAATGACGTCGGAACTATACCAAAAAAAATGTCTCCAAAAACGAATTTTGCCGTTCATTCGATCCCACGACCATCCCGTAATGTTTGGGCCAGATTTGGCAAGCTTTCATTACAGCAAAGGCGTTCAAGAACGGCATGCAGAGAAAGGGGTCCAGGTTGTTCCGAAAAACCTTAAGCCACCCAACTGCCCCCAGTTCCGCCCTATTGAGAAATACTGGGCAATCATGAAGAGGAGACTCAAGGCAAAGGGAAAGGTTGTTAAAGACATCAATCAGTTGAAGACCTGGTGGAATAAGATAGCTAACACGATGGACGAAGAAGGTGTGCGCCGCCTAATGAGCCGTGTTACAGGAAAAAATCGAGAATTCCTTCGAAACCGAATAATTTTATCCGTATTTTTTCCTAAAAGTATGAAGAAAACGCTACATTTGTATAAAAAAAGATCTTGAATTCAATAATAAATAACTGAAATACAGGCAATTATTTTTGTTCCAATTCTATCTGAAGCAAGCTTTACTTCATCGCAAAAACGTATGAAGCATAAACACATTATGTAATTAATGTATTGCCCAATTAAATGTTTTTATTGTAGTTTACCTATGGTTTTCAAATTGTTTTTAGTTATCGATCATAATACAATCGTTCTATTATAATCCAATCTAGAACTGCCTCTAAAAATATACCCTTCAGAACCTCTGCCAGGGTGGACCAACAAGGCACACTTAAGTCTTCATGAGGTTTTGGGGGAAGCAATCAAGAGAATATGCCTTGACCAGGGTTTTATGGATGTCGTTTTATAACATCGTTCTAGGCATTCATAAAACTTTAAATGTTACTTGTGAGGACTATCGCTTTAAATATTTGTTATGATAATTTAGCAAATGTATATAGTAAGTTCCGTCAAGTTCTCGGTAAAAATCGACAGTAACTCTGCTCCATGCAACACCATGCTGGAGGTGGGTTCGATTCCCGGTCTAGTCTAGGAATTTTTCGTTAAGGAAAATTTCTCAACCCCCTGGGCAAAACAGGATATGATTGTACTTGCCACACAGCCATACTAATGCAACAATGGTACCTGGTATCGAAAGCTCTTAATTAATAACTGTGGAAGTGCATTTAGAACAGTAAGTTGAGAGCAAGCAATAAGCTTGAAACGCTAAAGAAGATAATCTTTCTCGTTGAGAGTCCCAACAGCCGAATATGTTAGCGCTTCAATTTACTGAGACTAACTAAATAAATTACAGAAATTCAGCTAAGAAATGAAAACTTTGTGGAGAATCAGCGAACAAATGAATCTTCTACAAGGATATCATCATTTTGCCGAGGTATATCGAGTGAGTAGATCCTATATAAAGCCCAGGTCAAAAGTTTATAATATTCGCCTTCATTTAAGCTTTTGCAATCCAATTCCAAATCAATATTCTAACTGACAAAGAGCAAACACAGAAGAACGATTACTTTCGGGTAAACAATCCCATTAAACATTAACACCTTCAAGTTTCATTTCCCCCATAATGTAAATCCAAAATACCATCTATCATATTTTGACGCAAAGCCTAATGAGTCACAGATCTACGAATTCCTTCGCGTGAGAATTTACCTCAGAAGTACCTCGCCGCAAGGTTCATTAACTACTTGCTACCCACCAGCCACCACCGCGGCACAACTCGTTTCCGTTTCCACCCCGCCGACATCTGCCAATCTACTACCCATCCATAGGTAGTAGTACCCCAAACAAAGAGAAATGGAATCGGCAAACACGAAAAAGCACGTGCTTTTTCGCCATTAGAAGTGCCGGCATGCCGGTTTGTACATATTATTATATTGCCATTATTGTTGCTGCTTGAGAGGTACGTACATAAACTCCGATTGCCAATCCAACAACTTCAAGCGTAGAGACCTCGCATGGATCGCCGGACAGGAGAGCAGAAGATGAGAGCGAGAGTGCTTGGGGCAGGAAAATAGGCAAACAAAAAATAAAATAGCTAAAACTCGGGAAGAAGCGACCACCGACCGACCGAACAGAGCACAACCGAACCGGATCGTAGTCGTCGTCATTGGCCTTGAACTTCATTTCTAGCTCGAAGAGCTGGCTGATGACGGCCGAATAAAATGTATGACAGCGCTGGGAGAGGGACTAGGAATAAATAGAACAAAAGACTTTTTTTTGTTTGTTGGTAAGGACCGAGGGTGAGGAGTCCGAGGTTCACGAACAAGTGTCTCTGACGAACGATGCAAGGGGTTGCAAAGGGGTTCCGGTTGGCTGAATGGAAATTTACTTTTATATAAAACCATCGCAAGCTATGTGTAAGAGGGACATCTGCTCTCTTTCTGTTGCAGCTGTCGACGAAGTTGCATATGAAATGCAGCAGCCCTTTTAATTGCCTTGCAAGCATGTGCTCGCGAGTTGTATAATTTGATCGGAAACTCCGCCTAAGTGACTTGTTTACAAAATATAAAAACATCTGACGGAAGCAGACATTTTGGGGTCTTTAAATTGCTTTTCCCGTCCTGATCGAGGAAAAAATAACTTTTTCAGTACTTACATTGTATTTGTTCAGTAACACATCATGGAATCCATTGCTCATTTCCTCTAGCTCGAACATTTTTTCTCCCCGGTACACTAGATCGGAACCGATCTTTCACTTTCCAACTTTAATTCTTCAGGGATGTATTATATTCTCGTAAGAATATTCCTTTTTATGTTTCCGCCTGTTGGATTAATTCACTTTTAGCCTCTTTTTCACTCATTAGCTCTGCAACCAGCAACGATATTATTCCTTTCAGATCTTCTCTTTTTCACTCTTACGTAGAACCACGCCACACAGGACAAAAACAGAGAACAAAAAACCAATTCACGTTTCCCGGAAAGGGAAAAAAATATATATCAAAATCGTGTGTTGAGTTGAGGATGGGAAACCGCTGCTCTACTGCGGTTGCCTAGTTACAATCGGCTTGGTTGATGTGGTTTTGATGACAGGAGAAATAATTATGTATGTAGAGAAACACAGGAGGAACACTCTCGATACTGCCGTTTACTCCCAGATTATCCTTCGGCGGTGTTTAAATGACCAAGAACTGGATACTCCGTCGTGTCGGTTGAGGTTGTGGGATCTCGAAACAGTACAGAAAGTTTTCTAAAAGACTACACCACCAGTCAATCTAGCAGGGACACATTCAGTACCTACTCTTTCGCGCGCGCACTACACACTTCATACGATCCACTCTCGTACTCAACTAAACTCCAGAAACGCAGCGGATAGCCATTTGGAAGTCCTCAAAACATGAGGCCATACACCCTATCTACCACACACATTCACCGATCGGTGACTGGACCGGCGCCTTCGTTGTGTGTGTTTACCAACACACTAGTAAAATTCAAAATTATTTCCGCTCAGAAACTCCTCGCCGTGTATTGGTGAGTGACTCGAACGTTCGTGCGGCACTCACTTTGTACAATAATTTCCCTGTTCTTACCGGGTTTCACTGGATTTCACATGCCACTGCGCAATAATTTCACAAAAATGCACGAAATTGCCTTCACTTGACCATACAACCACTCAAAATATCGCCAAACAATCATAAACCGATCACATTATTCGATTACCGCCAAATGTGACCTCCTTTGAGTTCGGAAGAAAAAAATTGAGTGAGATCCACACTTTTCTCCTGTCAAAGATCTTTGACGTACAAAATTTACCGCGGGCGGGAGACAATGAAGATACTATTTCAAAATGGCGGCGCCACTGTACTCGCGCGACTGAGCACCGCAATACCGGCAATCGGGAAACTTTCAACGGAATTCACACCGCACCGGAACGAAATCGATACTAACCGAAAGCGGGGCACTTGGTACGTGATTGAATACCACTGGGAAATCCGGATCTAGCTGGGAACTGCACTAAAATGTGGCTCGAAACAATTTGCGAGGGAAAATATACCTACTGAACTGAACGTGTTCCGGAGCACTGCGAATGCAAAACCCTTCTGTTTGTGTTGGACGGTTGAGTTCTTGAACCTTTGGAGAATCTGTCTCTCCCTGTACACCAGTCACACCAACACAACTGGTTTTTGTTTGTATACAAACCGGGATTCGCTGTGTTGTTACAGCGCAGGGAGTGTTGTTTTTTCAACTTCTGTATCAGTGTGCGTGAGGGTTGTTAGTATGGTGAGTGGCGGTGAGTGCGTGCAACGAGAACCTCGTTAATCAAAATCTGTCTACAGGGTGTATCAGCAGTCAAGAGCAAATTTTAATTTCGTCAAAAGTAGCTAATTGATCCCAACACGTTAACATGGTAGAAATCTGGTTTGGTTTCGGAGCGATCAATTTGAGCTATTGTTTTGTGTGTTTTGCACCCTGCACCCAAAAAAGTTCGAAACATATTTCAGCATGGATTGGTTTGTTTCTCAGCTATAAATTTCAGTATAGGGCACGTTAAAGGTCGGTATCGTGTTCGAAAGAAATTCCTTTTTCTATCCCGAACTCATGTGTAATTCCGTTTACTGAAACGGAAAAGTAAAGAATCGAAAAGAAATTTCTGCAGCAGTATCCACCTGAAGAGAACGAAAAACCGAATTGGAATTTGTAAGGTTTCCATGCAAACTAATGGGAGCTGTAACTTTTAATTTTGGAAAAATGTTCCGCTCGATTATTCCGTAAGTGAAGGTGATATTTCGTTCCATTTCATGACATCAATAGGGTATTATAGGGGTATGTGGATTATTACACTGTTCGATAGTAAATATAATAATATGCGAGCATATAATTTATTTTTTAATTTTAACAAGCAAAACTATTGAAAAAAAAAACAATTTAAAAACATAATGGTCGCAAGACAACAACATCCTATTTCACCATGAAACATGCTACAAAAAACAGACTACCTAAACCAACGAACCAACCATTGATTTCTACACGCAACAAAAATCCGCAGTAGAAACTACCATTTCAAGGGTTAAATTAAGCGCAATCACAAACAATTTTCAGCAGACTATAAATGCTTTTGATTTTACCATGCCCGCGATTAGATCAACCATGGTGCGGTTGATATCAATATAAGGTTTGTCAAATATACCACAAACGTTGAAGATTTTACCAACAATCAATATGCAACTAGCGATTTGAACTTGGATCACTGTTGTAGAACCCCTTGGTCCGAAGTACACCTTGAAGTCAGCACCTTGCTGTACATATTTGCGCCTTTGTTTTGATTTGCTGTGTGATTTTGACAGAATTTGAGAGTGTGTTCGTGTGAGTTCATTATAAGGGGCGCATTACTAAGCATGGGACCGAGCTTGGGACCGATGTGCTAGTACTGACTGAGCCAAGAAAAAAATCGTTTTTGTATGAGACCTACTGGTCTTAGAGTTAGTCTATGATTTTACCGTAAACGTAGTAAATTTGACTGAAATTTCATGGTAGTTTTAAAGATAGGCGTAGTCGGGTATAATGGTAGTTTTTACTACAAGAAATTGACATATATGTCATAATGGGAGCCCCTGTAACTGAAAATTAAGTGCTGTCACTTTGCATAAATGTCACTTTGTGAAACTGCATGTCAGTTTGTGAAAATAAAAATGATTAGATTTTTCTTGTTTAGAAATCGAGAAAAAATAGTTGAGATTCATAAAAAATATGTTTGTGTTAGGAAGAACGCCCATCATCGATACATTTGGAATAAACCATGTTTTTTTCTAAATTAATACTAATTAATACTAATAATTGTCAAAATTATTAACAATTAATACTAATAATTGTCAAAATTCCGCTTGGTAATATTGCACAAAATTCCGTAACCTCTTTACTTTTTAAGTCGATACTGGCCTTAATCAGGGTGCTGTACCGGATAATACACAGAGACAAATTTGATAGTCAATTTCACCATTATTGGTTGTTAGGATGACTATTGTAGTATAGTGATTTTGAACCGACTATGATCATGGTTTAAACGACCATTAAAAATAGTTGATTCAACATTTACCATAAGGGAAGGTCCATTAGTTATGTCACGTGGTAGGGGGGAGGGGGGTTTGGGAAAACGTGACGATCCATACAAAAAAATTTAAAGGCCCATACAAAAAACGTGACAAGGGGGGGGGAGGGGTTGGTTATAAAAAGTCATTTTTTGCGTGACGTTCCCTAATGTCGGAATAGTCCTTGTTACCATGATCATAGTCTAGTATGCCATGTTCGTGGTAAATTCGTCCATTTCCATGCACACTTAGAAAATTTTACAGTATTCGGAAATTTTTTACCGAACTTTCAACAACTGAACGATCGGTAATCCGATTTTCCGGATTTCGTTGAAATTTTACAGTATTCCGGAACAAAAATTACTGGAACATGTCAAATTTTACCGAAGTCCGTTAATTCGGATTACCGAACTGTTCAGCTGTTGAAAGTTCGGTAAAAAATAACCGAATACTGTAAAATTTTCTAAGTGTGTGGTTTTTGTAACGTTATAACGATAGAATTTTTCTCAGAGTAGGGTTGTTTTCATGATTTCTCCTCTGTGATTAAAACGTGAATAAATCTTTTCAACGATCGAACATATTAACGATAATCTAAAAACTAATCTAAAAAGCAAAAGGTAATAGACAATGAAAAATTCAGGTATATTTGTATATTTTTGTGTATTTTTCTATGTATGGAAATGGTCATCAATACTTTCTCTTCACAACTTTGTTCTAACAAAAAAATGCTGTCTACTCCTAGAGCCTCATGGTGATGAGAAATTATTTCCTTCTCAAAACAACATCATGAACAATCCTAATTAAACCTCGTTCGCACTACAACCTATATTACGTTCTATAGAGTATCTTGATATCAAATGACATGTACATTATTTCCAGTGGAAACTAGATGTATAGATGCTGATTTCAAGATACTCTATCATCACGTAATATAGGTTAGATAGCGAACGGGATGTAAAAAAAACCTGTGCGTTTGTTCTACTACAGCGTTGTAACATGTATGCAAAGCGCTATCTTGATGAAATTTTCTTGTAGATGAATTTTCAAAACACCCTTGTATCATGATACAAGTCTGTAGTCTGAACAAAGCATTACATGTCACCACATCAATATATTTAACTACTGCACTGGCGGAAAAAGACCTATGAAAATTCATTTAATAATCTTATGAATTTTTGCCACAAGGAATAAGTATCAATATGATAAGATTGCCTTATGAAAAGGTGTGATTGCGTTCGAAAACATTACTTATGATTTCTTTAGAATCGTCGTACAAATTTCATAGCTCAGACTTTTGAAGTTTGATTCCTCGTTTTATGAAAGACGTTTTCAAGGTTTATGTTTTCCACTTATATACTTTTTGTTTTTCAAAATAGCCTGATTCGAACATTGAACACGCAAAGAAATCACTCTGCTTTGATTCAACGAAATATTTTGTTGGTATTCAAACCAATGTTTCTATTTGCTTCAATTCATAAAAAAGTTCCAAATCAATTCAAAATTTCATTCAAATTAAACCGACAAAATTATTTAAAGTAACCACCGCTGTGTGATTCAGAACAATCAACTTTATTTTTCAACTCAAATGATTGATTAATTGCTCCAACAAAGTATTTTGTCATCCTAAGAAATCACTCTGCTTTGATTCAACAAAATATTTTGTTAGTATTAAATGCAAGCTTTCTGTTTGTTTCAATTCATAAAAAAGTTCCAAATCAATTCAAAATTCCATTCAAATCAAACCAACTTTTTTTTTTAAAGTAATCACTGCTGTGTGATATTAATTTAAATAAAATTTGATTTATAACAACCACATTTATCGTTTTACGCAAATGTTTAATTTATTGTTTTAACAAAATATTTTTTCACGCTAAGAAATCACTCTGTTTTGAATCAACAAAATGATTTGTTGCTTTTCAATACAAGGTTTCTATTTGCTTCAATTAATGAAAAAGTTCCTATTCAATTCAAAATTTCATTCAAATCAATCCAATAAAATTATTATCAAATCCATATTGTTATTGTAATAAAGTATCACAATGCTGACAAGTAGCTGCGTTTTCCTTTGCCTCGGTAGATTTTTCTAATGTAAGTTTAAACATAATATATTATAATATGTTGATAAATATCAAGATTTTCAACGAGTTATTGTTGTTGCAGATAACTGCAGTTGATCCAACAATCAGACTCTACAATGCACAACACAGGCGATTAGACAGCATAGTCCTTATATCATCATAGTCTTATATCATGGCCGTAGAGAAAAACATGTCTAATCAGCGTCTTGTTTTGTTAACTTCGTGCCGCAGCGATTTTTACTTGACCGGAGTGACTTCATGGGTCCATAGTGGGTACGATTTCTTGCCATAATGTGAGAATAAATAAATAATTTGAACAAATAAACACGACTTTCAGTTCAATAAACCATGAAGCATTATTTCAATTCAATGGTTTTGTTGTATTAATTAATCAATGTTTATTAATTCAACAAATGCGCTTAGTTGGTTAAAGAAAATATTTTGTTTCAAACAACAAAACCCTCAGTTGATTTCTATAAAGCATGAAGTTTTATTTCAATTAAATGGTTTTCTTGTATTAGTTCATCAATGTTTATTATTTCAACAAATGCGTTTAGTTGGTTTAAGAAAACATTTTTGTTTTGAGCAACAAAACACGATGTTCAATTCTATAAAGCATGAAGTTTTATTTCAACTCAAAGGTTTTGTTGAATTAGTTCGTCAGTTTATTGGTCCATATTTAAACCAAAATTTTAGTTGAATTGATTCGTAGTTTGAATTGGTATAACTACGTATTTTTTTGCGTGAAGGTGATTTCAATTCTAGTTGAACAATGAAATACAGAACAAGAATAAGGATGAATAAGTCGGCATTAATTTTACCTCTTTTAAAATATGATTATAAGAAGCAGGATTGAATGCATTTATTTTCACCCCAAGACGAGGTTTTCATTTATTCATTCTCAAAGGAAAATTGATGCAGTTTGATTTACTCTTATTCTAGCTCTGTATTGGAATGTAGCCTATGGAATGATTTTTTCTAACCGAATTAGCTTCAATCAATAACTTCAAATACGTCTGATTCATACCAAATGAGAGAACCAAATTCTTTGTGTTGCTATGGTAACTAAACTAATAGAACAGATGCGATCAACAATCGGAAGCTCTTTTCTAAATCGTACATATTTCCGTTATGCACATTCTAGACCCCGATACATGCTTTTCAGCTAAAATGTGCCAACTTTTTGGCGATTTATTGTCCCTCCACTCAAAAGTGTAATGTTATTAAAACATTGGAAACAAGTTAGATCCTGTTATGTCCAAGTTTAACAATAAACGATATCTTTGGGTGTCGATTTCCGTCTATGATGTATTATGTAAGTATAATAAAAAAATGCAACAGCCTCTCTTTTTCATGTGTATTACTGTCCTATTTTCACGTGAAAAAGTAACTCAACAAAAAACTCAATTTTTAAGTTGATCACTTTTTATGAAAATTGAGTAAAATTTACGTATGACAAAAAGAGAAAGGAAAACAATTCTATTCAGTCACTGAGTAGAGTGAAACGAAGGTGTACACACTTGGAAAATTTTACAGTATTCGGTTAATTTTTAACGAACTTTCAACAGCTGAACGTTCGGTAATCCGATTTACCGGATTTCGGTGAAATTTTACAGTATTCCGGTAAAAAAAATTACCGGAACTTGTCAAATTTCATGTTGAAAGTTCGGTAAAAAATTACCGAATACTGTAAAATCATAGACCATCTCTAGGACCAGTAGGTCCCGAACAAATACGATTTTTTTCTTGGTTCAGTCAGTACTAGCACATCGGTTCCAAGCTCGGTCCCAAGCTTAATAATACGCCCATCATAATGAACTCACACGAACACACTCTCAAATATTCTGTCAACATATGACAGGAAATCAAAACAAAGGCGCAAATATGCATAGCAAGGTGCTGGCTTCAAGGTGTACTTCGGACCGAGGGGTTCTACAACAGTGAACCAATTTCAAATCGCTAGTTGCATATTGATTGTTGGTAAAATTTTCGTAGCACATCCTCCGTTTCATTGTAAAGGCGATACGGTAAATTTGGTCAATATCAACTTGACGTATTTCTTTCAATTTTGCATTTAACAACACCCCTCATTTTGAAGGTGTATGTGTGTAGAATGTTGCTCCTATTTTGATTTTGGAATTCACTCTTTCAGTTGTCAAATGCCATCCAAGCAAGAAGAGCAGCGTATCAAAATTTTGCTCGCAGCGTCGCAAAATCCGAGCTACTCGTCACCAGTTGGCAAAATCGCTAAAGTTGCCAAATCAACCGTTACAAATGTAATTAGAGTGTTTAGAACGTTTGTCGGACAGCCAGAGAAGTCTGGATCGGGGAAACTGAAAACCGAAAGCCGCTGAGACGACAAAGAGATTGCCGACAATAGTTTCGAGCGAAACCCTAACCTATCTCTCCGAGATGCCGCAAATAAACTGGGTGTATCGTCTACAACCGTGCATCGAGCCAAAAACGAGCCGGACTATCGACTAGCAAGAAGGCAGTGACTCAAATCGCGATGATAAACAAAATACGACGGCAAAGCGCGCATCCCGAGTGCGCCACACGACGATGCTGACGAAGTTTGACTGCGTAGCAATGGACGACGAAACCTACGTGCCAAGCCGACTACAGGCAGCTTCCGGGACAGGAGTTTTATACGGCTAAAGGAAGGGGAAAGCCAGCAGATATTTTCAAGCACGAAACTGTCAGAGTTCGCAAAGAAATATCTGGTTTGGCAAGCCATCTGTACCGTGGCTTGAAAAGCAGCATTTTCACAGCTTCCGGGACTGCCACGCAAGAAATTTACGTGAAAGAGTGTTTGAATAAACGTCTGCTGCCTTTCCTGAAGAAACACGGTTGTTCCGGTACTGTTTTGGCCCGGTTGGCATCTTGCCATTACGGTAAAAGGCCAGCGGAGTGGCACGCCGCCAACAACGTACAGGTGGTTCCCAAGGACAAGAACCCTCCCAACACGCCGGAGCTCCGCCCAATTGAGAAATACTGGGCTATTGTCAAGCGGAACCTAAAGAAGACCAAAAAAACTGCTAAGGACGAGCAGCAGTTCAAGACAAACTGGCTTTCTGCGGCGAAGAAGGTGGACAAGGTGGCTGTACAAAATCTGATGGCAGGGGTCAAGCATAAGGCCCGGCAATTTGGATTTGGAAAAGCGGAAGCCTAACTGAATATTTTTCCTGAATTTTATACTAATTGAACTTGAAAAAGAAATTTAATTTGATTTTTTAAATAAACGATTTCACCGATTTACACGCGTTTTCCCTTGACCAAATTTTGACCGTATCACCCTTTACTCAATTTTTGAGTACAATTGTATACCAACACTTTTTCTCCCACGGAAATGAGAACGTCCATTAATTATGTCACGCAAAAATGACTTTTTATAACCCCCCTATAAAAAGTACCTAAAACGAACGATATCACAAATCCTCTAACCATTTCTTTAATGGTTTGGATGATACTCCAGATAGGTCGTTAGGAAAAATAACCATGTCACGTTTTTTGTATGGACCTTCAATTTTTTTTGTATGGATCGTCACGTTTTCCCAAAACCCCCTCCCCCCTTACTGCGTGGCATAATTAATGGACCTTCCCTAAGTCGCATTCGAGTTCCGGCTTTCTGGCTGGATAAATGTATTGAAAGGTAGCTGTGGCATTTTAGAATTTAGAGAAGAATTCCAAATCAGCTGTTTATAACTTACTTCTTCCTGATGGAACTCGATTAAATATTCGTCTTCGGTATTTTCTACGAAGATATAATGCTCAGTATTCTGGTTCTGTTACGCCATTTTGACCTTTTCATGCGCTTTGTTTGTTTCACACAAGTGGCATTCCGGAAATTCATAAGGCACATTCATGTGTTGATTACAAAAAAAGCAGATCCGAAGTTTTGAGATATTGGCGATTGTGCAATTATGCTTATTATGCTTATGCTTATGTTTCTAATTCATCTTCATTTCATAAAGTGACTAATTCCTACACACAAAGAATAATTATTATTAAAATTAAAAAAACCATTGCCAAAATTGAAAAGTAGCGTTGGTTCTTTTTCGTAGAAAGCGGTTAACTTTAAAAACCAAAACCTTCAAACCGTCAATTCAAAATTTTGCTGCTCTACATTTAAAAGTTGAAATTTTTAATATAAATTTTAGAACTGTCAAATGGAAACCGTGGCATCGTTGAAAATAAAAGCCAATTATTTTTATTCCAAAATAAACTTTCATCCAGAAAGTGTCGTGCAATTTAAATAAAAGTATACTGTAAAATACTTTTAACATAAAAAGTTTTCTTTTCAGATGAATTGTAGAACTGTCAAATCCACTCCGTTGCATATTTGAAAATGAAAGCAAATTATTTTTATTTGACAATGAACTTTCAACTAGAAAGTATTGTGCAATCAAAATAAATGTATGCTGTTTTGATTGAAAAAAAAAAAACGGTTTTTACATAACAAGGATTTAATTTTCAAATGAATTATTATAAGTTTCATAGAGACCGGAGGTTGGCGTCGTTCAATCACCAATGTTTCCATCCCGGAAGATCCAAGTCGAAACATTTTCCCCATATCTTCCGAATGCACCTGAGCCAGCTCTAGCATCTGCTGTCACTCGTCGTCGCTTGTGGCACTGCTGCAAAAAAAAAAAAGATGGGATTATTATCAGTGCCTATTATTATACGGCCTATTCCGTTTGCATGGTCCATTGAGAACTTAATAACGCCGAAAGTTTGTGAACTTTCCTGATAAGCTGTTCGATGGGGCGAGAAACATTTTGAATGTGAAGCTTTTGTATTATTTGACAACAGTATAGAGGAAAAATCCATACGACGGCTTCCTTTATGTTGGTGGATTTGACAGTTCTACAATTTTCATGGTAAAAGAACATACTTTTAAATTTACACACTGAACCGAAAAAATATACTTTCAATTCAAACAGTAGATGATTTTACTTTTAATTTAATGAAAAATAAACTCTTTTCAGAATATACATTAATTGTTATGTTATATATTCTCCGTGCGAGGAGTAACGATTATGATGTAGAAGGAGATGTTCGCTCATCACCATGATACAGCAGAGAACAACAATGTTTTGGCTAAGAATGAAGATATGTGAAGAAAGTTTTGATAGTTCTGCTAGTGTGCGGCAGGCTTGAAATATAACAGATGTTTTAGGAAAATTGAGCGAACCTAAAACATCTGTTATATTTCCAAGCCTGCGCATACTAGCGGAACCTATCAAAACTTTCTCTTCATATCTATTCATTCATCCAAAAACGACTGTTGTTCACTCTTCCAGGTTCTCTATGGTGATGAGCGAACATCTCTATAGCATCTTTCAAAGTAAAGTGCTAAGCTTTTAATGAAACAATATTTATTTTTTGTGTGTAAACACAATCACATTTAAAAAATGCATAGTTTCTAATATCTTTCACATGCTGCAAAATGCCTAAACTTTACTCACTTTTTGACGTATAACCTTTTTAAGGATTTTCGCATAACACCTTTTTAGGCATTTTATGCACACTCCCGTTTCATTTTACTCAATTTTTGAGTACAATTGTATACTATCTCTTTTTCTCCCACGGATATGTTACTCAATTTTCGTAAAAAGTAGTTGATCCATTTTTTAACGAAAAATGAGTAACATTTCCTTGTGAGAAAAAGAGGTAATATACAATTGTATTCAAAAATTGAGTAAAATGAAACGGGAGTGCATAGTTCCAATTCTCTGGCAAAGTGCCAAGTCATACTTGCATACTTCAGAATTACCATCTAGAGCTTGAATGTGTGTCTCCGGTCCAACTTTTCTTTTCATATTCTTCTTTTTTTTCTTTCTACTTTGAGCTGTTCCCTGATAGCCAGTTGCGGTGACTGTAGCCCAACACTTTTTTCTGTGTTTGAGATAAAGCAGTTGTCATTTATTTTGATAACCTCGCTAATATGAAGAGTTTAATCAAATATTGCTATCGCTGTTTCAAAATTTTGTCCTGTTTCTTGATTATCGAGATTTACAGCCTCGGCCTCATCTGCCGTCGTAGTCACTTAAATACCTCTTTTAGGTATTTTCATAACTTGTCCTGGGGTGAGATTTGAACTCGTGACTTCGGCGTGAGAGGTATGGATATTAACCACTACGCCGGGGTCAGCCCTTTCCAAAACTAGTTTTGCTGGCGTCAGTGAATATTTGGTTATATCTTAGAGAAATAATTGTAATAGAGAGCTCACTTCGAAGCAAACCTCACACACTGATACAGTCATCCTGTTTTTATGACGGCCGTAGGGTGAACTAATTCACAACCACAGTGCGCAATTCATATGTTCACTCACGTTGGACTATCAGCTGTCAAACTACCAAAACCGATTTGGTCCAAGAATCAACGGATTTTGTGGTGGGTAAAGAATCGTTGATCGATTCTCATCGGGTAAGATCGGAAAGGGTACTAAACTACCGCCACCGCTAGTTCATTACATTTCTTATGCTGTTGGCGTTGCTTTCCAAGGCGCAGAAATGTACTAAAAATAGTGTACCCATAGTATACTAATAGTATAGCTGTTAACAGCAGTTAACCGTTGTTCAATGACCTTGGCATGGTAAGGTAGAATTAAAGCAAACACTTGAAACCCGGTTTCGTCATAAACGTGGAAGAACGCTATCAGAATGAAAGAGTCAAATGGTTTCCTTTTGCCACACCTTTGCAGTCCTACTCATGGGTTCAAGTTGTCATAAAATTTGCAAGTGACTAATGTGCTCGCATACGTGCATAGGTGACGGCAGAGCCAGGGTCAACGAACGGTGAGAATCAGCGTATGGGATTCGGAGTGGTCAGCAGAAATAACTACACATGCGAGAACTATGGTTCATAAACTCGAAAGGTTTAATAACGGGTAAAAAATATAGACATGAACTTGTTGCGGGAAGCGCTTGGTTGGAACTGAAAAATGTTTACACTTTACTCACTCTCCCAGTCTGGTCTATTGTGGTAGGCGCAAGGTAGGTAGCACACAAGGTACGTGCTACTGCAAGAGGTGCGTGCAGTGGTAGCCGTTGCATCCTTCAACACTCCTCCTCAACGGGTATCCACCTTATGCATCACTCACAAGCCCGAGCATCGAGAAAACTGCTGATGCTTCTGAGGACCCAAGGGCTTGGTCATAATGTCCGCCACCATGATATCCGTAGGGCAGTACTCCAGCTTGATCTCCTTCGATTCGCACAACTCCAGAATGAACTTCTCCTTGGTGTCTATATGCTTCGAACGACGGCTGGATCTTTCGGTTTTCACAAATGCCAAGCACCCTTGGTTGTCTTCTTTGATGATCGTTGGTTCCTTCTGAATCTCGCCGAAATCACGCAGAAGCTGCCTCAACCAGATGGTCTCTGGCAAGCCTCGGACAGCGCAACATACTCCGCCTCCATTGACGAGAGTGTCACGCACGACTGACGACGACTAGCCCAGGAAATTGTGCCACCGCCGAAATAGAACACGGCGCCCGAAGACGATCGTCTGCTTTCAGGATCTCCGGCCCAATCGGCGTCCGAATACCCGATCAATGACTGGCTAGCATCGCCGCCCAGTTTCAGGTAGCTATCCCTCGTCGACTTCAGGTAGCGCAATACGCGCTTAGCAGCGGTCCAGTCCGTCCTCGCTCGGGGCAGCGAATTTTCTTCCGAGAATCGCTGTCACAGCTGCAATGTCCGGTCGGGCGATGACTGAAAGGTACAACAGTCCACCCACCAAACTTCGGTACTTCGTGGCATCGTCGAGTAACTTGCTGGTTTCCTGCGGCTTCAAATAACCCGAGTCCATCGGCGATCTTGCTGTCTTGGCTTCTTCCATTCCATTCTTCTTCACTAGCTTGTCGATGTACTGCTTCAGCCGGACCTGGTATACTCCATCCTTGCGTTGTACTTCCATGCCTAGGAAATGTCGAATTTCACCCAGACAAGTCAGCTCAAATTCCTTGGTCAAATCTCGATAAATACGCATCAATGTCGCTTCATCCGTCGACGAAAGCAACATGTCATCAACATACACTAACAGAAAAACTGTGCCTTCTCCGTTCTCCTTCATATAGAGGCACTTATCTGCCACCGACGACTTGAACCCCAACTTGGATAGTACTTCGTTCAGCTTCCTGTTCCAGCATCGCGCAGATTGTCGCAGACCGTAAATACTGCGCTTTAGGCGGCATACAAGCTCCTCCTCTCCTGGTTTCACAAAACCCGGTGGTTGACGCATAAATATTTCTTCATCCAGGTGTCCGTTGAGGTAAGCCGTCTTTACGTCAAGGTGTTGAACGAACAGCTTCCGGTTGGCGGCTACCGTCAGAAATGTCCGCAGCGTTGATTGACGAGTAACCGGTGCGAACACCTCTCCGAAGTCGATGCCGGCCTGCTGAGTGTATCCCTGCGCTACAACTCTGGCTTTATATTTGACTACCTCTCCGACTTCGTTTCGTTTGAGCTTGTAGACCCACTTGGATCCGACAATTTTGCGCGCCTTCGGTAACGGTACTAAGTCCCAAGTACCAATTCTTCGATGAGAATTTATCTCTTCCTCCATAGCGTCATGCCACTCCGGATGTTCAATGGCTGCTTGATAATTCTCTGGTTCTTCGATAGCACATGATGCTACTCCAACTACAAAATCCTCGAGATGCTTCGGTAAAGCCCCAGATTCTGCCTCTCTGATCGTCGAACTCCTCCAGACGCTTCTTCATCTTGATTGGCTGTATCGTAATCTTCGTCGTTCGACGAACCATCTTCTTCTTCCTTATCATCTGGCTCCTTCTCGAACGAAAGCAGCTTCTCGTCCTCAGCTTCTCTGATATCATCCGGAAATGACAGATGAAATTCTACAGACGACGTTCCGTTTCCATTTTCGATGAAACGTGCGTCTCGGCTTATGGTTATAGAATCCGTTTCACGATCTACAAACCGATAGCCTTTGTGTTCTATCGAATAGCCAACAAAGTTCAGCTTCTTCGCTTTCACGTCCAGCTTGCTCCTCCTCGCTTCAGGGATGTGGACGTAGGCTTCACTACCAAACACCTTCAAATGTCCGATATCCGGTCTTCTTCCCCACCACAGCTCGAAGGGGGTTTTCGTCAACGACCTAGACGGCAGGCGATTCTGCAGATACGTGGCGGTTAGTACGGCTTCGCCCCAGTAACGTTTCTCGAGCCCGGAATCAACAAGCATGCAGGTTGCCATCTCGTTGAGCGACCGGTTCTGCGCTCCGCTACTCCGTTGGATTGCGGAGAATACGGGGTCGTAAATTGAGGCTGGATCCCTTCGCCTTTGTAGAACTTCCTTAGCTCCTTATTGTCGAATTCGCCCCCACCGTCCGAGCGAATCACACGCGGCTTGCGTCCAAAAACGTTCTCCGTCCACCGCACGTAATCGATGATATTCTGCGTCGCTTCCCATTTATGCTTCATCAAAATCGTCACAGTAAAACGGCTATAATCGTCGATGAGATTCATCACGTACCGGTTGCCGCTCGGTGTGGTCGTATTCATCGGCCCGCACAAATCCGTGTGAATGATGTCCAAGACTTGGGTTGACTTCCTCTCGATGACAGCTGGGAACGGTGCTCTGACAGCCTTCCCTCCAAACAACACTCACAAATCAGTCTCAGACCACAATCACTCACCTTAATTCCAGTGGCAAGATTCTCCTTGACCAGGCGTCCTGCAGCCGCCCAATCGCGGTGGCCTCAGACGCCGGTGCCACAGGTGTTGGCAGTTCGGCTTGTGTTGTCCTACCGTTGCCTGCATCGAGGATTCAGCCTGACGAAAATGGTACAAACCACTGGAACGAACGCCGGTCGCTACGACGATTCCGGTCGGGTCAACAATTCGGCAGCCTTTGCTGTCGAAACACACTTCCAGATTCTTCTGCGCCAACTTTTCCACAGAAATCAAATTGGTCGCCAATCCAGGAACATACTTCACTTCACTTATGTCAATTCTGATCGGCTCTTCGTTGCCGTCAATTCCGTTCAAAACACCACTACCTTCGCCGTGAATCTGAGTTTTCTTCCCGTCGGCAAGGGAAATCCACCCTCCGACAAATTCATTCAACGAACCGAAAACGATTTATCGTTCGCCATATGTGCACTGGCACCACTGTCAATAATCCATGAACAGCTTATCTCAGCACCCGCGACGAAGGCAATTCCTTTATTGTCACTCTGGACCACTTTCGCTTTTGCACTGTCACCTTTCTTCGGAAGGTTTTCTTCTTTATTCTTCGAACCTTGCAGCTTCCTGCAGTTCCGACGGATGTGGCCAACCTTCTTACAGAAGTGGCAAACCCGAGTCTCCTTTCCAGCAAAACTTTCAGCAGAACGCATTGCTTTGTCCACTTTTCGCGTACCGTCTTCTCGCTCTAGCCGTCGGTGGTAATCGTCCATCAATTTTGATTTCACTACATCTAACGTGATGTCATCACCAGACCGGCTGTCAAGAGCAGTCACAAGTCCATCAAAAGACGGAGGAAGGCTCCGTAGAAGCAAACAGATCTTCGTGTCCGAATCTAGCGTCGTTCCGGCAGCGTCCAAACGATCGAATAAATCATCGATCTCGAACAAATGTCGCTCTAATTCGCCGCGGCTCCGGCAGATTCGTCGCGCACAACTTCTTTAATAACGAAACGCGCACTGAACGGGAGGTCTTCTGGTGATACGCTTTTAGCGCAACGAACACATCGCGAGCATAAACACAACTTTTCACCAGGGGTAGCTGGCCATCTTCGAGCAACAGCACAAGTGTCGCTTTTGCTTTCCTGTCGGATGATTTCCAGGCAGCAGTACGGCCCGTTTCTGGCAGGTATTTCACTCGCGACGACATCCCATAGGTCTTCCCGGCACAACAAGTTCTCCACACGCACTTTCCAAGTAGCCCAATTCGTCCCATTGAGCTTGGGAATCGAAAATTTGGCATCGGCCATTTCGACTCGTTTCTTTCCACTATGTACTCACAGCAAAAATGGTGCTCGTCCAACAATACGAGCCTTTCGCGCTATTCTATTTCTTTTCTGCTCCTCGCACACGCGGCGGAATAACAAAAGCGCCGTTCCGAAACTGGCTAAAACTTTTCACAGGTTCTTGACTCCGATCCCGCTGGGCCCATAACCTGACGGCAGAGCCAGGGTCAACGAACGGTGAGAATCAGCGTATGGGATTCGGAGTGGTCAGCAGAAATAACTACACATGCGAGAACTATGGTTCATAAACTCGAAAGGTTTAATAACGGGTAAAAATATAGACATGAACTTGTTGGTGGAAGCGCTTGGTTGGAACTGAAAAATGTTTACACTTTACTCACTCTCCCAGTCTGGTCTATTGTGGTAGGCGCAAGGTAGGTAGCACACAAGGTACGTGCTACTGCAAGAGGTGCGTGCAGTGGTAGCCGTTGCATCCTTCAACAATAGGTGTAGGTTTAAACTCACTCTGTCGAAGAAACATTTTGATGGCAAAGATCCATATGTTACATATGGAATATTATTGCGTGACCGAAAAGCGCAAGAGTGTATTTCAAGGTGCAGACTGCAAGGTGTACTTCGGATCTAGAGGTTCTACAATAGTGAACCAAGTCAAAATCGCTAGTTCCATATTGATTGTTGTTAACATACAGCTTGTATTTTCAATGAAACGTGTTTATCAGGGTTATTGCGTGTCTTTCGGCTACGATCAGGAATGGTAAATTAATGAAATCACCTATGTACAAGTACATTTTCTAATAGATTCACTGCAACATAAAACTGTCATTTTGTTAAGAAAGATATCTCAATTTTCTGGGCACCCCTTTCCTCACAGTATTATATATGCACAAATTGTGCAGACATCGAATTTGCTCAATTGACACTGTAGAAGCAACAATCAATATGAAACTACACAGAAAGAAATCTTGTAGTAAAAACTACCATTTTAACCGACTACGCCTATCTTTAAAACTACCATGAAATTTCAGTCAAATTTACTACGTTTACGGTAAAATCTTCAACGTTTGTGGTATATTTGACAAACCTCATATTGATATCAACCGCACCATGGTTGATCTATTCGCAGGCATGGTAAAATCAAACGCATTTGTGGTCAGCTGAAAATTGTTGATGATTGCGCTTAATTTAACCCTCGAAATGGTAGTTTCGACTGCGGCTTTTTTTTTGCGTGTAGCGATTTAAAATTGGTACACTATTCCCTAAATCCGAAGTAAACTTGCAGTGCAGTCTTCTAATTTTCCGTACTAGAAGCTTTTTTTTGTTTTGATTTGCTGTATTATTTTGACAGAATATTTGAGGGTGTGCTCCGTTCCGAGTGAGTTACGTTATTCGAGGCATATCATTAAGCTTGGGACCAATGTGCTGGTACTTCCTGAGGCAAAAACTATATCCATTATCTTCATCACTACCTTGTCCTTGCCGCTGGTAGATGTGCGTTTAGAATAATAATTTCAGAGCAAGCAAAAACGCGATAAGATACCTAGTAAATAAGGGAAGGTCCATTAATTATTGTGTGATATGTATTACACTAAAGTCCCTATTTTCATATGACAGTGTAAAGTCCGCTGTCATTTATGTCATTTCTACTACACTCAGAAATATTACAAGCAAAGAAAAGTTTAAAATTTAAACATTATTTTTTTTCGGAGAAGAGGGGAGATGTGTGATATGTATTACACTAAAGTCCCTATTTTCATATGACAGTGTAAAGTCCGCTGTCATTTATGTCATTTCTACTTTACCGTTAACTACCTTCACGACGGTCAACACACAAGTAGGCGGCAACCAACGTCCAGTCCCATCGACACACACGTCAGCCTTTTTCACCCGTTCGGACATGTAAGTATTTTCTCCCGGCGGAAAATCCGTCGGTCATGAGTGGTTCTTCTCCCTGTAATGCGGAACCGCACAATTATGTCACGCTGTAAGGGGGGAGGGGGGGTTTTGGAAAACGTGACGATCCATACAAAAAAATTTGAAGGTCCATACAAAAAACGTGACAAGGGGGGGAGGGGGGTTTGTAAAAAGTCAATTTTTGCGTGACGTAATTAATGAACGTTTCCTAAGACAGATATGCCATAAAAGAAAAAAGACAAGAAAAGAAAACAGCATATACAATCAATCAGATTGTCGAGCATGTTCGGTACAACCAGGGTCTAGAATAAAATGGAGGAATCCAGGCAACGCAAAAGTGAGGTTAAACGTCGTAGATGGCGCTCTTTTAAAATAGTTTTCCGAGCTGTCTAAGTCCAGTAATTGGTGATAAAAATGTAAGAAAATCGACGATAATAACGATACTGCATAATTCCATACAATTGGAAACGTAGCTAGGAAGTTATTAGCAATTTCCGTTTTAGATGAAACGATGTTTAACCTCACTTTAGCTTTAGTTGGATTTCTCAATGGAGCAAAGATTTTCAAAGTTTGTTTTCCTTGGTATTGATAACCCTATTGCCAATAGTTTAAGCACAAGTTTTTTACCTGAGTATCAGTTAGCAAAGTCTAAACTGTTGCAAATAATGGACTTCCACTTCGATTATAGAAAAACGACCAAAATAAACTATCCTCTAACAACTGCGAAATAATCGAAACTAACGAACATTCTATTTCGAAAATAATCTCATTGCAATGCGATGAGTTCACTCGTCCTCTAGTCTAGAACCCGGTAAGATCAGTGAAAACAACGTCACGCCCCGGGAAAACTGGTGTAGCGAACCTCACAAGACGCTGAAACATCCATCCGAGTGAAGCGACGAATCGCACCATTTTTAGAACATTTGGCGTCCAAAATAAAACCGTCCTATCAAAAAACAATCAACCGCCGCCTACCTGTTGCACATGATCGAAGCAGAGTGGCGGATGGACGCGCAAAGTTTGTTTACAAAACATTCGATGCACCACGTGCTCCTTGGCCGCCGCACCCAGTCGATCGATTGGTGAGGATGAATTTTGGCTTTGATTGGGATCGTGTAACGATCGTGCCGCGTGAATCACCGACTTCGTGCCAATAGTCTCGCGAACTCTGACCTCGATCGTGGGACGGCAGCCCAGCAGTGAAAGTGATTCAAATGCACCGCCGATTGGTTCATCTTCATTAAGTTGCAGCAAGTCGATTGCAGTGGTAACGTGGTGATTCTTGGCTACACATTGAAAGCCTAAAAGTGAAAATTGGGACACTTTAGTTGAGGACAAGTTCCAGCGTAATTTCTTGGGAGATAGTGATCTGATCGAGCGGTGATCATCATAATAGAGAGCGTTCAAAATGGTGCTGGATGTCGCGCTGGCAAGATTGGACAACACGACCCCGTTCGGGTTCAAACTGATCGGTGGAGCCGATTTCGACGTTCCGCTGCAGGTCGTTAAAGTGAGTTATTCTTGAAAATGGTAAAATTTATTTCCAAAATCGAGTTCCGGTCCGGAAATGGGACGAGAATGAGCAATTTAAGGTAGCGAAAAATAGGTTCCTAGATTACGTAACGCATCGCAGACGACTTTCTAGAATCGAAGGTTGAGATTCGTTCTCTTCAAGTCAAGGTGTTCCCCATGATTGTTTTTGAAGGATGAGCGATTGAAAATAGTTTGGCTGCGACGCGTAGACGGGCAACATTTTAATCAAGGACTTTTATTGAATTTTTTTTCCCTGAAGTGAAATCCGCCATATTGCAAAACGATCAGCTGTCAGTGTGGGTGAGGCCTAACCTCAATGTCGACTTGATTGATTGACTTGCTCTTGTTGATTTCCCTTTGCCTCCTTGGATACAAGAAGAATGACAGCAGAGTTGCAATTAAAAATAGCCTGCTTGGATGGTTGATGGTAAACGGTTTTTTCTTTTCTTTCTTCGTTCTAATCTGTAGGTCATACCCGGTAGTATTGCCGAGGAGGTTGGTATGTACCTCGGGGATGTGGTGGTGCGAATCAACGACATACCGACCAGCAACATGTCTTACTACGACGCCCATCAGCTGATGGCTTGTGCGGGAAATCAGTTTACCCTAGGGATTTTGAGGTTAGTAGTTGAGGAATTCGAATTTTCAAGAGCATGACCACTTCGTGATTTTAGAAGCACAAATCTTAGAAACAAGGCAGCATGCCACCGCGATATCCTTATTTGAGCTATGCTCTACAGGAGCAAGCTTAAAATAAGAATTGCAGAAGCAACGATGTAATGTTTTTTTTTGAGATTTGTGGATTTGAAAATGGGGACTCAAGTCGCTCATTTTGGCGGCTATTATGGGACTTCGAGTCCATTCTACCACAGAGAACAGACATCCAAGCTTATACATTAAAATTACAGCCCGTTTCCGTTAGTTTTGGTGAATCTTATGGTGATGGCGCCACTTGTCCGCTTCGAGATTTGATAGCCTGTCAATTTTAGTTAGGTGAAACCTAGACTAGGCGGCGTTGTTTGCTTTTAAAAGTTTACACAGTAAATTGGGGAAAAAATGTTCGATGTCTGTTCTCGGTGATTTTACTCCGGGCAGCATCCTAAAACAAGTGTCAATTCCAGAGCACGTGAAATTCCTCCCCAGCAGCGAGCTATTGTCAAAGAGAAGACTCCCAGCGGAGAGGCGGATTTCAATAGTTTGCCAAAGCCATTCTGGACACCGGGAACCGTGGTTAGCGTTCCGCAGACTAGGGAAGAACAAGAGATCGAACAGAAGATTCCAGATGTTCCAATCACCGATGAGCAGATTGCCGAAATTCTTTCTGGTGAGGCAGAAGTCCTCAAGCAGCACAACGTAATTGGGTAAGTTGAGACTGGCTTCACTCACGTCCATTTCACTCACATCGATCACTTCATCTTTCATCGAATCGCCCATTCTCATCAACAAGGGTCAACTTCAAGAAGATGATCCCTACGGCTGGAGTATTCAAGCAAAGCGAAGTGTTCAAAACTCTCAACAGTGAACTGGTGCAGGCAGAGGAGGACAAGAAGTGGACCACCTTTATGCAGAAGCCGAGTCGTCCACCGCCGAAGACTCGCGAGGAGCGT
This sequence comes from Aedes japonicus, assembly GCA_034211315.2. NCBI lineage: Eukaryota > Metazoa > Arthropoda > Insecta > Diptera > Culicidae > Aedes > Aedes japonicus. The sequence goes on along the minus strand of JASCZW010005785.1, from coordinate 106,047 downwards.
CTGCGCGAGCAGTATCCACCTGCAGAGCGCTATCAGGTACGAATCGTTAAACAGCCGAAGCCGAAGATCGCACCCGACTATAAGCCACCCAAATCGCCGGTAAGTTTCGTTTTGTTCGTTTGTTCGCGAGTGTTGTTTCTCGTTCAGTTTCCTGCTGTTACTGCGAGTTGAAGGACATACGGAAGTGCGCTTTCACTTAGTTGAACGCGAAGTGTTCACCTGTTAATTCGATTTGCTCTACATAGGAGCCAGTGCCAGAGCCGGAACCGGTGCCTATGTACGACGAATATCTGAACGAGCGAACCGAAGTTGAAATGGAAACCATCAAAACGCTCGAGTCTGAACCCGTCGTAGAGAATCCAGGTAATCTCGATAGCCCCGATCCTTCTTCCGATGACCCTACCCGTAATCCAGACGTCAATCCCGGTCCCAATCCCGACAGCAGTAGTGGTAACGAAAATTCAGATAACTCGAGCCCCACGATCGCAGGTAATCCAACCAGCCCGGAAGCCGAGTCGGAGGAGGAACCGGAAGCGTCCGAGGAGTTCCGCTCCCAGCTACAGAACGTCCAAAAACAATTGGAAGCCTTATCGAGTCTACCGAACACGATCCAAGCAACGATCGCTGCCCTTACGGAGCAGCTGTCTGCCTTGGCACAACCGAAACGAAAATCCAAAAGCGTCACCCCACGCCCAGAAGGTATTCGAATATCCGGTTGTCACGAGCCGTCGCTTATTGCGAACTACACACAATCACACAATCACACCTGCCGTTGCATCACCTGACACACCCCACAGAGATACACATTTGAATATTCTTTGTGCCGTGCAGTAGAAGCGTGTGCATTGATTCAATGTCTAGAGATGTCGAGCGTATCGGAAACTACTCTGCTACAGCTGTACTCTCTAGGTCATCGAGTGCATGTGTGTGTGTGTGTGTGAAAGTAAGTGAGCGCGTGATAGTGATGAATGCGAAACTGTTTTTACAGAAGGTTCAACAGATGCGCAGCAAGCCGATGCAAATGCTGCTGCTGCTGTGTCATCGGAAGAGATCGTAGCGGAAGTATCGGAAACCTTCGAGGTTGCCGAGTACAGTAAAACGGAAGCTGGCGTGACTGAGAGCGAACAGTCCGCTAGCTCCGACGAAGGTGAACACATTATCTACACTGACGAACAGTTGGAGAAACTGCAGCTCAAGATGAAGGAACACGACATCGAGTGGACCGACCGAAACGATAAGGTAGGTTCCCCGTAGATGTTAGACTAGGCTTCCGTGCGTTCGGAGCGTAGTTGGTCTTGGATTGAAATAATTCAGTTTGTGTTTCTATACAAATCTACGCCGTTTGACAACATACACAACAACGCACAACACTTACGTAAGTCAATACAGAAACCCAAGTACCAGACAGTGGAGTGGGCGATCAAGACACGTAGATATTTCCTGGTAACGCAGGGCGAAGAGGAAGTACAGTACATAACACTGCCACTGCGGATCTCACAAGCAATTTATCCCGGAGATGAGCAAACCACACAACCGATTTCAGACCTCACACCTGCCGTCAAAGCACAGTAAACACCATTGTACTTCTATCTGAAACATTGAGAAAACGCTTAAATACAAATTACCTATTCCGAACACTACAATCTTGCCCCGGAGTTTAACTTATAGCTGTCAAACCTTGTACTAATGCGAATACGATTTGGGTGGCTTAGTCTATTAACAATCTTCAACCGTCGCGTACTCTTCGTCGTTGCGAATCTAATAATTTTCCATCCCCTCCCAACCCCCCGAATGCTACTACTAATTGGGTGTACGCAGAGCTCGGAAGAATCGTCCCAGGCCGGTGCTACCGAATCTGGCAACACTCGCACAGCGATCCAGAATGAGTTGAAGCTACAGGTCGTCAAGAAGAAGAAGAAGGCCGTCAGTGCGTTTGGCCCGTTGACCCCACAGGAGCGTCCAATCTATCTACCGGGAGGTCGCAAGTGGCGAAACGCCAAAGATGCCTTCAACGAGCAGTTCATCGCTGAGGTGATCAGCTCGCAGGCTGAACTGATCCAGGGAACTACGCTCGGGTAATTAGTGTTTTTGAGTTTCGTATCTTTTTTTTCCCACAGGACATTCAGATAGGCCATCGGAAGCCATTTCTTAATTCATTCTGATCCGCCATGTCATTCATCTACTTGTAGGAACATTTACGAAAGTCCTCATCTGGGTTACGATGACAGGTAATAGCCCCGCCGTTTTCTGGATTTAGGTTGCGCTCCATTGTGTCCCCTGTTGTGATATCTGTCTAAAACCCGGCATTTGGTGACTAACGTGCAACATCATCACTCGCACACATACACTCACATACGCCCAATTCAGAAACGGAACTTCGCTCGTATCTCGTCCAATCTCTCGCCATGCATCACTAATCTAAATCATGGTCATCTAACAGTCATATTTGTGTTTTAGGTGAAATTTTGGAACTACTGCTGGTCCGAGGACACCGTGAAAAAGCCCGAAGTTCACCGGTATGTATGCATGCCCTGCCCACCCGGTAGATAGTGTTCGACAGCACGTCCATCTAATTGTCTGTCACATTTTCCATTTTCAAGAACAACCTCCAAAAAGTTCTCCAACTGTGAATCCCTGATCTCGAAGTTCGAGCAGGTTCTTTTCAAATAGGTAAGGTTGTGTTGTTGTCCACATTGTATTGTATTCGTCCCGCATGTCTTCGCGTTCCGCATTCTTGTTCCGCAGATTCGAAGTGCCTCCATCCTGCTCCAAACCAACTGAAATGCCATTTTTCGACAGGGTCAACTTCCTCAAGTACCAGAAGCCGGAGAAGGATCTCACCTTCATCAAGAACAGCGATGTATACAAGCTGATCCACGATCAGGACGCTCCGAAGTGCGGTATCGAGCTGCGTCCGGAGCTGGTGCTGGCTGAGGAAGACGTGCGAAAGGTAATGCATGATGAAACCATCTTTCAGCCCCGCAAGGATCGGGTCTTTCTGTTCCAAAATTGATAGCATCTTTCAATCTTCCATTTTCGAATCATTCGCACTCATCTGTCGTCATCCGATCAATTCTCGATTGGCTGCGTACCCGATCCCGTGACACATCTGACGCCCCACCATTGACGTCCCGCTCGCAACGGATTCTGCAGTGTACATCACCGTGTTAAAGAGAACCAAGCTTAGTTTGTGCATATTGTACTACCCTCCTGAACCTTCCCCCCAGCGTTCAAATTGTTCTTGCGTTGCTTTAGCTGACAAAAGAAAGTTCCGCGCGATTCCCCAAACTCTTATTTTTAGACCTGGTCTGACCCGTCGCGGTCAGCTGGTTTCTTTGCGAAGATGAAAACAACAGACTATTTGTAGCTTGTAAGGATTTTAATTTTAGGATGCTTTTCATTACATACTTCATTTGCCAAAAAGCTAGTTAGCTGAGTAGTTTGTTTTGTAGTTTTGATCACTTCGTTGAATTTTGTTCCTCGGAACGTCGTCTGAAGCTCGAATCAACAAAGAAATAAATTCGTGTGTTGTTTTGTTTTTCTCATCCCGCAAGTCCATACGGGCGCATTGTGTTTCACTAGAGTTAAGTATTTAAATTATGGAAATATAAACGACGAAATATGTATGGTAGTATTACTTCATCCGAAAATTGAGTCCCTTCCCTGATTGATTAAATACTTTCGAGTAGAAGGTGATAGTGCAAATCGAATACTGGGAGTTATCTTGTTAAGAAACTATCTCACCTTGGTTGATGACAATGTTGTAGTTCTCTAATCCAAACCGGGAACATCAGACATCTTCGGATCTCACTTAAATCATTCCATCCAGCGTCCCTCTGGATTCTCCCATAATAAACTCCGGGAATAAGAGTCCAAAAAAGAAGCAATTTAACCCATGGGGGTCTTGGAGAATGCGCTGTACGGTTTGATTGTTGTTGCATTCGGATTGGAACGAGAAAAACAACACGAGCTCCGAAAAGCGTTCCCAATTCCTTTTGACAACTGACTTCAACGATAGCCATCTGGTGGCAGATGGATGCAGAACTTTCAAATGTTTCAATTCCAAGATACTTTATATCATCTGTAATTCCTTGGATCGGTTGAGGCTGCAGGACAAGTAACTATAGATATCTAGCATCAACTGTTCCTGGGTACAATAGTACCTTTTCGGATGCGTAGCTTGCACAAAGGGCCAAAAAGTGGCAAGTACAGTTGAATAAAATGAAGACAGTCACTTTTCAACAGTGTTTGACGGATCGGTCAGAAATGTGTGGAGTTCGACAGTTTATGATACTAAGAAACAGTAAAATGAAGTACATTCGTAAAAACAAACCTGACTCAGTACGTTTCGTTGCCGCCATCTTTAACCATTCGGATCACCTAAACCAGTGTTTTAACAGTTCCAATGTCTGTGAAACGTTTCAGCTCCAATGTCTGTGATAACACGTTTTTCACAAATTTTGCGGTTTGTGTTTTAGTTTCGGAGTTTGTCAACCTTGTTACGGTCAGTAATGCTTTAAGCTTACAGAATAATTTTCGTTGTTTCAAGATGTCTTTTAGAATACTTGTGATGTGATGTGATGTGTAATAAGAACCCACCATCAGTGCAAGGATTACCTATGGCTGCAGGACTATTCTCAGCAGGTTGTTCTGAGAGAATAGCCTACGTGATGGCTTCTTGTAGCAGGGTCAGCCGATCTCAGTGAGGACCTTCGGAAGACTACGGCCAGGAGGCCACGTGTCTTCGTAAGACAAGGGACTGGCGACTCCACGAACCCTTGTCCAGTCAACAAATCCTTTGACTGCCTTAGGCTACCCCCCAGGAATCCCGTTGCGTAGTTGTTAAAGGAACAGTAGACATTTTTAGCATAAATGATTTATAAAAAAGTTAAGACAAAAATGAAAATTTCCACGGCTATACTGAACTTTAGATTCAATTAACACATTTATTTTTGTTTTTATTTGCACTAGTAAATGTACTGGAATATTGCAAATTTCTACTGTTCCTTATAAAATAATTGTGGGAAATAAAATGAGGAAAAATCTCACAAAATAATGAATACTTCATTTTTTGTGGTAGGAGATAAGACTTCAGCATGCTATGTTAGCGCTCTGGCTACATTGCGTTGGTGGGACTGCCTCCTAAGGTATAGCTGACGAGATACAGCGTTTCTTACTCAGCCGCTGTTTGAGCCGCACCTCCTTGGTGGACAGACGCTCGGCACGCACCTCCTCAATCTAGCTGAAGTCAGAAGGACAACAGTGGCCAGGCTGCACTACCAGGTAAGTACGCAACCCTTAGCTGGCGGTCTTTGTCATCTGTTGACCCGTGGAAGCATGAGGTAGGAACTTGTGAGGACCAGAGCTATGTTGCGGGGACGCACGCTCCATCACAGTTGTCGACTCACCATTTTGCAGCCCTCAAGATGTCTTTTAGAATACTTCAAGAAAAACTTACTTTTCATTTTAAAGGGTGTTCCGATCAAAATTTGGTCAAACAGTAATGTGTGTGAGTCGATCAAAGTTTTTATTAATAAGCCAAATTCTTTTTCTTTTTCAAGTTCAGTTAATACAGAATACAGGAGAAATATTCAGCTAAGCTTTCTTTCTACCGAATGTGAATTGCCGGGTTTCTCGTTTAACACCTGCCATAAGATTTTGTACAGTCTCCTTCTCCACTTTATACGCCGCAGAACGCTAGTTTGCCTTGTACTGTTTCTCGCTCACAACAGCTTTTGGAGTCTTCTTAAGGTTCCGCTTGACGATGGCCCAATATTGTTCGATTACCATGGCCTTTTTTCCGTAATGGAAAGATGCCAAGTCCGTCCAAATTAGAACTGAACAATTGTGTCGCTTCAGAAAAGGCAGTAGACGATTTTGTAGGCACTCGCTCAGATAAATTTCCCGGTTGTCGGTTCCGGTCGGAATGTAAACGTTGCTCTTCAAGCCACAGGTACAGATGGCCTGCCACACCAGATATTTCTTCGCGAACTTTGACAGTTTATTGTGCTTGAACATATCTGCCACCTTTTCCCGTGCGGTTGCCGTATAAAATTCCTGTCCGGAAGCTGTTTAAAGTCTGCCTGACGTTGTCAGTACAACTTTCGCGGTCGTGCTTTGGATCGTGTTTTGTTTATCGTCGCGATTTGGAGTCACCACTTTCTTGTAAGTCGACAGTCCAGCTCATTTTTAGCTCTATCAACGGTTGACGGCGCCACCCCCAGCTTCTTTGCGACATCTTGGACGGACGGGTTGGAGTTCCGCTCAAAACACCGGGCAACTCATTTTGTCGTCGCTGTGGCCTCCGGCTTTCGATTTCCCCCGATCTAGCTTTCCTGGCCCTCGATAAACGTTCACCGAACACTTTTAATACGTTGGTAAAAGTTGATTTAGCCACATTCAATTTCGCTAACTTGGCGTGAGAGTAGTTTGGATTTTCGCCATGCACGTGCAAAATTTTGATGCGTTGCTTCTATTTCTTCGACGACATTTTGACAAGTGAAGTGCTAAACTCAAAATCAAAATAGAGGCATGATGCTACACGCACACATCTTCAAAAAGAGGAGTTTAAGTCGACCAAATTTTAATCGAAGCACCCTTTATTCACGTCCTTCAAATAATGGACTCCGAAGAGTAGGGTGAGAAGAACAAACTTCTCTTGTAGCTCCTTTTGTTTTTTTTTGTCCAGAAAATTAGAAACATTTAAGATCGTTCCCAAAGAAATACGGTGACGAAATTATGGTTAGCTTTATATTCTAATCAGCTGAGTCAACACTTCTCCAGCGGAAAATATGAAATTATGGAATTCGTTCATCTTAGAATTCTCTAACAGAGCAGGGTTTTCTTCAAGAATTACATCAGGCAATAAAGGGTGTCCACGATGAAATTGCCACACTATGAAATTGCTCTAACTTTTTAACTGTTAGGTAGAATTTAATGAAAATCTGGGTGGATTTAGTTCATAGTGCATTATTTACATCCTGCAAGTTTTAAAGTCCTGTGATCAAAACTCGCGGAAATGGAGTCGAAAGAACAGCTCGTGCGTGATAAAATCTTGCGCATTCATCACGAGAACAAGGATCTCTCGCATCGTTCCATCGCTAAAACGTTGGGAATCGTGAATTCCACGGTGTCGCGAGTGATTAAGCGGTTCAAGGAACGGTTGACCACCGATCGGAAGCCCAGGAGTGAAGGAAAAAGTATTCCGTACAACACCAAAAATCACAACCGCGTAGTTGGGGCCTTCAACCGAAATCCGAACGGCTCCGTTTGGGATGTGGCTAAGAAGCTGCACCTAAGCCGAAGTTTTGTTCAGAAGGCCAAAACTAAGGCTGGGCTTCGAACGTTCAAGGTACAAAAGGCCCCTAATCGTGACGAGAAGCAGAACAAGTCCGCCAAAACCCGTGCCAGGAAGTTGTACCTCAACATGCTGACGAAAGTTGAATGCTGCATCATGGACGACGAAACATATGTGAAGGCTGACTTCAAACAGATCCCCGGCAACCTGTTTTTCACGGCCAAGGATAAGTCAGCGTTCCGGAGCATGTCCGCACTCAGAAGATGTCCAAATTTGCGAAGAAATTCCTGGTTTGGCAAGCCATCTGCACGTGCGGGAAGCGGAGTGCACCTTTCGTGACCCAGGACACGATGAACGGACAGGTGTACATAAAAGAGTGCCTCCAGAAGCGGTTGCTTCCTCTTCTCAAGGCCCACAACGTCCCAACAATCTGCTGGCTGGATTTGGCCTCATGCCACTACTCCAGGGACGTGCTGAAGTTGTATGCGGACAATAAGGTCAATTTCGTGCCGAAAATGTTCAACCCTCCCAACACTCCGGAGCTCCACCCCATCGAGAAGTACTGGGCGATTATGAAGCAGCACCTTCTTAAACGACCTAAGGTAGTGAAGCCAGTCGAGGAACTGAAGAAAGTATGGGTTTACATGCAAAAAACGGTTGATTCACAGGTTGTGCACAATCTTATGGCCGGGGTTAAGGCCAAGGTGCGGGCATTTGCGTATGGACTGTAAATAAAATACGAGTAAAATGGTAAAATGAAGTTTAATAGTTATTTCTCAATCCCAGAAAATTTGATGGCAATCGGATGAAAACTCGAATTTTGCGAATCAATTTTGTGTGTGGCAATTTCATCGTGGACACCCTTTACCTTATAGTTTTTGTGTAGCTCTTTCAGGAGTCCTCCAGGGATCCCTTGAGGATTACAATACTTCGCAAGTTTAGGGATTCCTTCAAACAAATATTACAAGAAAGTTTTGTAAAACTGCCGATGAATTGCTAGAAGAAACTCGTGAAAGAATCCCTTGAATAATGCCTACAAACTTGTGAAGAATACCTATTGAAACGCCAGAAGAAATATTTCAAGAAATGAAATGAAAATGAAATGTAATGAAATTTTCTTAACGATTTCTCCCAAAAAATCAAAAAAATTTCTACAGGAAAAATTTCACCGCTGGTGTCAAACATCTGTGTCAATCTAGACTCCCGCTTCACATTACTCAATTTTTGAGTACAATTGAATGCCATCTCTTTTTCTCTCATGGAAACGTTACTCAATTTTCGTTAAAAAGTGGAGTTGATCCACTTTTTAACGAAAATTGAGTAACATTTCCGTGAGAGAAAAAGAGATAGCATACAATTGTACTCAAAAATTGAGTAAAGTGAAGCGAGAGTGTAGACAAATCTGTGCATGTGGTAACCCTGGGCACATCGTTCCCAAGCTTAACGATTCGACCCTAATAACGTAACTCACACAAACACTATAGACACTCTATTCAACACACTCTAACACTCTAACCGCACAAACAAGTAAATAAAAGAAAACTGACAGTCAAACGCACAGCATGCATCGTTCAGAGCATAAAAAACCATCACAAATACATGCGTACAACGCAAATGTAAGTGGATAGCTTATATTCGATACACTCCTTATCCCCGGGAGCGCGTCTTTCGGATGCTTGTACAGCATCGTGGAACGATATAAGTGACCATCCTGACGGATGAACACGGAGAAGCAGTTGTAGGAAATCCCGGGAAGTTCTAGAAGCTACGTCGTGGTACTTTAAAACTGGGCGTCACCGTCGTTATTGAAGACTAGAACATTAGACAACTTCCTCACGTCATTCAACTTGAGTGTGTATGTTAAAAAGAAATAAGACATGTATACCACAAGCATGTCTTCAAACTAAGAACCGAGAAGTGTTGTCATCATTATTTGCGTTCCAAGAAAACACAACCTTGGTCTCGTATCCTAAAGAAGGGAAAGAACGTAATATTGATTAGTACGAAGCATATGGACTTAAAGATTAGTAATGGACCAGCGGAAAAACCAGAGATAATACAATACTTCAACCCTACAAAGGGTGCGGTGGGCACTGTCATATTCTGTAAAGAGAGCCACATGGAACTGGATGACCGTGAATGTCTGTAACATTATTGACTTGAGCATCTATAATCCTTTCGTATACTGTATACTGTATGATTTGATCAATGCTGAATGGTGCTATCAAACGCACAAAAAAAAGGATTTCCATGGAAAATCTTGGTGCTGTTCAAGTCATTCGTAAACTTCGGTTCGAGTCCTAGTAGCAAACATGTTGCCATTAAGTGGAGAAAACATAAATGTGCCTTTGTTAGTCATAATCAAGTTGCTGCAACAAATTATGATCGTGGTGTGCTACTTGGGTGTTAGTCAAACCATACTAACAGCTTCGAGAGGTACGTCTGCAGACGGTAAACAAAAGAAGCAAGAGGAGCCAACGGACAAGCGAGCTCGATGCTCTGTTTTGCAGTAAGGGAAGATACATTAATTATGTCACGCTGTAAGGGGGGAGGGGGGTTTTGGAAAACGTGACGATCCATACAAAAAATTTGAAGGTCCATACAACAAACGTGACAAGGGGGGAGGGGTTGTAAAAAGTCAATTTTGCGTGACGTAATTAATGAACGTTCCCGTCAGACTCCAAGTATTCGACTAAGTGCATGGAATGCAAAGAGTTTATTTGCAAAACTCATTCCGCAACACGGTGCGTAAACTGCTCATCCAAGTAAAATTTATTCTGCTATTGTTTTTGTTCTATTGTCTAAATTAAAACAAGAATTACTTTTTGTTATTCTTTATCACCATGGAATAAACATTGATGATAAACAAAATTGCTCTTCAAGCAGTCGTTTGAATGCACTAAACGAACGTTATTGTTTATTTTTTATTTTTGATAAAGTGTTTCGAGAAGTTTATGTACATTTCGACTAGTTATTTATGTTGGAGATGTATGCTTTGATCGCAAATTGACGTATTTGCATTAGCACGTGTCATTTTTTCACTCGTTTCCATTAAGTCCCGCGTATGTGTGCAGTGCTTCAAAGTTTTGGCAAATTAACTGACCGGAATACATTTTCATCAATTGATCGGGTTGTGAAAAGCAGCTGTATCAACAAAACTGATTCCACCAAGGGTAAGTCGCTTAGAACAGTGTGTCAGCCACGTTGCCTTACACATTAGACGAACATGTTTCCTAACAGCGGTACTTCAATTTTCACTCCATACCACATGTGTGGTACACTGAGGCACACTTTTGACAGTTGAGCTTAAAGCAAAATGAAACCAGCAACCTTGCCAACATGCATTGCCTGGTTGCCAGGCTCAGCAGAACATTAACAATTTGGGCTGTCAACACATCGGCACCTTCGGCACATTACGGGAACTCCCAGAACATTGCAACGCTTGTGGACACACTCAAAAGAAATAGCACAGGAGACAAGTGTGCTGAGCGATCCACCCCTTTGATTCCCCCTTCGGAAGAGAAGCGTGAAGCGAGGGCCGGTTCAGCACCCGGCATCAGCAGCGGTTTCTTCCTTAAAAGACAGAAGGCTGGGCCAGCGAATGCACGCGTTGTAAAGCATGACCAAAGGCAAGCATATTGAATCTGGCTTCGTAAACATCTGGATGGAGTGCGAGAAGACAAGGACACTAATGGATAGTGGACATTGAACAGACAAGTACAACCCATTTTGAATAGCTTCATGCTCTGATGATCTGATGGCATTATATATTTGGTCAAGTATGGAATATGTGGCATACAAGCAAAAAGGTGCAAAGTGTCTTTTTCTGCATTGTAGGTTATGTCATACGCGCTTATTTTGGCGCTACGTGAAACATTACAAATCAAACTTTCACAGTTCTACACGCATAAACTCCCTTTTTTTCATTTGTATTTGTATTATTCTCGGTTTGCGTAAAATTGGTTCAACTCAATTTTGAGTAGATTCAATTTTTACGAAAATTGGTTTGTTTTTTAACATTTCAGCATGAACACCAGCAACCTGCTGAGCAAAATTTTGCTTCCAAAAATCGTGTTGTTCAACCTTCTGTAACATTGTTAATTATCAATATTTTTTGCTGAAAATTTGACAACACTATAACCATAAACTAAATCTAAGACCAGTAGGTCCCGCACAATTAGGATTTTTTTTCTTGGCTCAGTCAGTACTAGCACATCGGTCCCAAGCTCCGTCCCAAGCTTAATAGAAAGAACAGAACGGTTTTTTTTTGCATCTTTATTTCAGCATGGTCAATATCGGGTGCAAAATGGAAATACTCTTGTTGGTGCGTCAACTTTGACGCCAGCTGTAGTCCAAACCACTTGATGGATACAGTTCATTATTTGCTACCTAAGTTTTTCACAGAATTACGGATTTTTAAAATTGGTATGTTCAAAAACAACTTTTTTCACATATGTTATGAAAACTTCAAATTTATAAATCTTGTCAACATGAAATTTTGGTCACATAAGGTCTATACATTCTTTATAGTGCTATAAAATTTTCAACTAAAAATATTGATAATTGACAAAGTTACAGAAAGTTGAACATAGCGTTTTTTGGAAACGAAATTTCGCTCGGCTTTTTTTTGCTACTGAGTGTATAAATTGCACTTCTGAACTTCAACTACTGTTTTCATAAAGGACTGGCACGTGACCATAAGCAGTATGGGATAGTATTTAAATAATTTATTTAGTGGTATTATTATTATATAAGCCATTTATTTCAGAGATCATCAGGCCGGGCTCTTCGATCAATTATACTGGTGTCCTTGGAATATGGCTGGAAGAGTATAATGAAAACTTTTTAAAAGATGTCTTTTAGAATAACCAGTTGCTTTTCAGGAAAACATCATACATCTTTTATTTAAATTTTTTTCTATGCATGATAATTGTAATAATCTACTTTGTTTTTCAGCTTTTCCGGGACCTTTAGGATATTGAAACATACCTAATTTTGCTTTTCAGTAACAAACCAGTGGATAGCAGAAGTATTTTGTAAACACATGTTTTTATGTATGGAAAATGTATATTATTTAGAATTTCACTATAAAATCGTATTATTCTGATAACATCATTATATATTTATTGTTTTTAATCATCTTAAATGTGTTTTTGGCTTACATTTTTGAATATTCTTGTGTATAACATATTTATTCATAGATATAATTAGTTGGATATATACATGCTTTTGCATACGTCATTTTATATATATGTTGATTTATGGTGTAGCGTTCGATGAACTGTTGCTTCTTGGAGCGGTCCCATGTTTTGGCAGATAGTGCTACTTAAATCGTTAACCATAACGAACCCTGCTGCTAACCTTTGCCCAACTATCCAACTTCGCAGTGATTTCTCGTGGAAGTGCAGAGGATTTCTCGGCTTTACACATTGAGGATGTATGTTAGTCCTAAACATCATCTGTTGGTTCTTTGTGTAAATACAGCTAATCTGGCAATAACGGAATCGCATCTGTGGGCGGTCAATCATGCTCAGGCTCATGGATAAGCCATATCGAGAACTCATCGGCTGCCTAACGTACTTGGTAGTGACTTATCGTCCGGATTTAAGTGCGGCAGTATCCTTTTTCATCCAGTTCCAGTGCAATTCTTCGGAGCAACAATGGAGCCACGTGAAAAGAATGTAGAGATACCTGAAGGGTACGTCAAACTTTGGTTTGGTCTATTCAAGAAGTTAAACAGATTACCAGATCGTTGGATTCGCGGATACTATAGACTGCTCCAGAAAATATAAGTACACTTTTAAAATAGCAAGAAAAGTCATGTTTTTTTAGTTTTAATAATTTTAGTTGGCAAATCATATTTGTATTTGTGTTTTATATGATATTTTTCTCTCGTTTAATCAAAATATTTAATCATAGCCAAGACTCCTAACTTTTCCTCGAATATGACCCATTAGCTTCTGCACAGTGTTACTTCCCACCATTTTGGCCACTTTTGGCCAATCTTTTTTAAATTTTTGGATGTCGTCCGCTGGTTTTATAAATTTTCGAAGCTTTGCTTTGGTTAAAGCCCAAAAAGTCTCGATTGGCCGTGCCTCCGGGCAGTTCGGCGGATTCATGTCTTTTGGCACTAAACATACATTTTGACTTTTGTACCATTCTAAAGTGTCCTTTGCGTAATGACATGGCGCCAAATCAGGCCAAAACACTACTTGACCTTCGTGCTGCCTGATCACCGGCAATAATCGTTTCTGGAGACATTCCTTAACGTATTTCTGAGTGTTCATCGTCTCCGTTGTGTTTTAGCACACTCGCATATTGCCTGCCAAACCATAACCATCTTACCGAATTTTTCGGTAAAAATTGCCTTCTCCGTTTCGGGGATGTCTTTGCCTTCGCTTACAGTACAAAATTTTGGTCCGGGAAGCATTTTGTAATCTAGTTTCACATACGTTTCATCGTCGTTATTATACACCCAGAATTTCTATCCAATAACGAATCGTAGAGTTTGCGGGCCCGTGGTTTCACGGGCGCAACCTGTTTTGGCCTGTTCTTTGGCACGCATAAAGTTACTCCACGAGGTCCCTAGTTTTTTCGCAACATCCCGAACGGAAGTCGCTGGTTTTCGCTTGTAGAAAAGTTCAATGATCTTTTTACCGATATCCGGACTAACAGGACCGGATTTCCGACCACTCTTCGGTGCATCTTCAAACGTACACTGTTCTCTATATTTTCGAATCGCAGATCGTACTGCTCCGACGCTACACCCTCTTCCTTGGCCAAGTTTCTCACGGAGAGTCCGCTCACAGTGCACCATTTGTGCACGATACTTTTTCGTTGTTCCGGAGTAAGATCGCGCATTTCGATAGGTAACACAAAACTGAGCACTTTTTTGATGCTATGTCATTCAGAAATGTGCAAACAAAAGGACGCAGCCAAAACATGTTGAAATATTTCATCATATTCAAAGTGACCGTTAAAATAAGGTGTGCTTATACTTTCTGGAACAGTCGTTAGCTGGGCGGCCGACATTAACGATCGTCATCCTACTTCCGGGTATCGGCTACAGATTTACGGATCAACGACGGTGTGGAGTTCCAAAAAGCAGAGAACCGTGACGCTCTTCTATACTGTAACCGTTTGTTGTAAATTTATTACAATTTTTTTAATTTGTTCTTTTTTTATTTTGTATACAGTCACGTTTCCAGAGTTAAACGGGGTTGAATAAAACCTATGGGTAGATTAGAATTAGTATATGTTAGTAAAATGTAAACCAAAAATTCTAAACAAGGAAGTTGGTAGGTTAGGGTAATTTTGAAGATTGTATAACATATATCATTACGATTAGTATTCTGCAACCATTCAGGCCGGAAAGTGCGTTTCCCCATACTGTTCTTAAAGTGGACCAACCCTTAATAATTAGCTTCCATGTACAGAATCGGTTTGTCTGAATTGAAATGATATTCGAATAATATTAAGTGTTTCTTTTAACTTGTGAACTAGCGCCAAGTAGCGTCGACATCGGGGAAGATTATTTCACGTTTTGCATCCGCCTTTTCGCATTTGCTGACTACATAATCAGCTGAATCACGAAAACTCACTGAGCGTGCACACAATTCATGCAATTTGTATGTAAAAATTGACTTCCATTACAACATTGCGAACTCAAACGTTACTGTCGATAACGAATTCGGATACCGGCGAAACAAGAACAAAATTTGTCAGATAGTATTGAAACATGATGCCAAAGTAAATCTGTTTTTTTCACCGAAATTTTCAGTGGTCAAAACGATTACGGTAATAAAGTGACTTAAGTGACAAATTTTCGGAAAATAGTGATCGATTATAGTTATTAGGTGATCAGGAACGTCTTGTAAACACCATTGCTTATATGATTCTTAAACGTGTTAAGAGACCTTAATCGGATGTCTATGTTAGAAAAATCATTTTCTGCGATAAAAGTAAAAAGATGATTTCAAAAAAGTAAACCGCACGAGAAAAGAAATTCACAATCGCTTGATGTAAAATACTCGTCAATCTTTAAAGAAATGGCGAAATTATTAATGCTCACGATCTTCAATTATTCTTAACATTTGATCCTCTAGATTTAGATTTTCATTTTACACTCTTATACATGTCCCTAAGTTATAATTGACGTCAAAAATGTAAGTTATCAAGGTCCACTAACGCCCGAGTTTGCGCAAAACAAGTTCGGTCAAACAAATCATCCTATCAGATCAAAAGCACCGCCTAGCAAGATGGATTGTCACCCTTTGGACATTGAAGAGCATTGAATGCTACGTCGAATGAGCAACCCCCACCAACCATCTCACAGCATGGTCGTATTTGTTTATGAAAATGCATCCCCCACTTAAAGTACAGACAAAAACTTTCTCGGCAGCAGATTTAAACGCGCAGACATCGACCGGCGCCACGGCCAACCTCGATCTTTGCCGTTTGCCCGGTCGCGTCTCGGCTTTCCGTTTCTTCATCAATGATTGCCTATGGGTAGGCGTTTTTACGACCCTGTAGACAAAGTTTATAATTTCGCTATCATCGACGGACACCTGATGCGTTTTCCTTTCAGCGGAAGGAAGCGAAATCAACCCAATCAACATTCCGCCAAATCGATCATTCCTCAACGAATGGGCTATTTATGGACGGTAGTATTACCGGTAGAGAACTTTTTCCTGATCTTTCCTTTCGCTCGGATGTTGCAACGTGACTAACTATCTATGGTGGAAGCCTTTTTGTCCGATTATTTTTATCAAGTACCGAGTGCGGCTCTCATGCGAACTAGAGCTCCGAACCGTTGATGGCCGTTCAAGGAGCATCGCTTCGCAAATGGGTGCGGAACTCTGGCACGTCGATGACCGACAGTTGCATTGAAATCGATCAAATCTGCTCAAAACAAAGTTAGATAATGGGGTAGGGTGAGTGTAATCGCCGAATGCAGCAGAGTCGGCATCCGGCCGGATGAACCGAAGACCTGTCGTTGTTCCGAATGATTCGGCTTCGTAGTATTCGTCTTCGTTGCAATCGTGCTGCATGACATTGAGTAATAGGTATTTTAAAGCAATTTTCAATTGTTTGGTAAAATTTAATCGATCCACAGCGGGCGGTGCAAGAGGAAGTATCCAAGCGTTGAACACCGGTGTGTCGCTCAGAAGTGAACTAGGTTAGTGGGTTAGAGGCTGCTAAAGGATGGATGTTAAAGTAGATGCCCAAGAGATGGCGTTGCCGCCGATTGAGTCGTTCAAGAACTGCGAATACCATGTACGAGTTAGCGGAACTACGGCGCTGGACAAGCGGGTCATGTCGTTTGTGGATAATTTGTGGGGCTTCGAGGTGACTGGAGGAGTTGATCAGTACGAACCGTTGACGGTGATCTCGGTGAGACGGGAAGGCTTGGCAAGACGGGCCGGCATTCGGGTTAACGATGTGATTACCATGATTAACGAAACGTCAGCGGATAAGCTGACTCTGGCGCAGGCTCAGGAGCTGATCGCTGAATCTGGCAGGACGGTGAAGATCTTTGTTAGAGGGTAAGTTCCTGGAAGAGGGGCCCAGTATGGGAGAAGATGGTTAATGGTTTCGTTTTTTTTTTCTGTAGTGATGTGGAAGAAGAAAGCGAAGATGAGATGACCGTGGACTATTGGTTCAAACCTTGTAAGTATTCTAGGATCCAGCTTTTGATCAGCCATTTAAGTGTCTCAGATCACGCTTCATTCGGACAATCCATTGATCATTCGAATCGTACGAAGACAATAGAAGATGTGATTGGTGACCACAGTGTCTCTCTTTCTCCCTCTCTCATCCGACCCTCGAGACTATCTCATCCTTTCAATGTCCTATCCCATCCCACCTATCCATGTCACCCTAAAGAACAGTGATCCACTCTTGTTGATCGAAAGATGGTTTCTTCTCCTCAGTGAGCGAGGCCGATCGTGCAATGCTGGATTGGGAAGCTCGTCGGCGAGCTAACCGGAATGTAAGTCCGACCCAAACCTTTCGCAACTTATCCCCCGTATTCTATTAACTGATCTACTTCGATTTCAGCCGGGCAAGTGGAACGGACTGTGGCCATGGAACGATCGCAGGAAGGTAGTTTATAAGTAAGTATTCCCGTCGATGACACCGCCGTTGACGACTACGACGACTACGACGACGTCTACTGATCGAAGATGACGAAGACTCACTACTGACTTCGTGGGCGCGGATGAAAATAGCCCCAGATGCGGTAACGAATGCGGAACTGACGAAGAGGGATCGTTTGGCAACGGTCCCTTGCCAATTGGTGAAAACAAATACATTGTTGTTGGACAAATGCATTGGTTTTGCCTAAAGGAAGGCGCAGGAACTTATGTTTTCGTTTTTGTAATTGCATTTTTTTTAGGGAATCCAACTGTTACATGGTACCAAGTGTAGCGGAAGAGAAACGTGATCGAGAACTCAAGCTTCGTGTCTCGGAAGCCGAATACAAGCAACACCTGGAGAATGAGAAGGCAGCGGCTGATAAGAAAGCTGAGGAACAGCGGCTGGAAGAAGAACGGAAAGCCGAAGAGGAACGACGGGTCGAGGAGGAGGCTTTCTTTACGAAATTCGAGGCTGAACAGAAGCGATTGCAAGAACAGGACCCGCAAAAGGCTGAAGAAGCTGACCAGTACATCGAGGAACTCATGGAGCAACAGGAGCAGTTGCTAACGGCGACTGAAGAGGACGAAGTGAGTACCGAAGTCCTTGAGGTAGAGGCTGTGCAAGAATCGCACGAAGAGGAAGATGCTGCAGAGTAAGATAATCGTATCCGTAATCTACCTAGGCTTAAGTAACTGAACATTCGCGCAATGTTTGATATTTACATGTAAATAATAAACATATTTACCATTTATTTTGCAAACAAATATTGTTTTGTATTCCAAATAAGTCCCTTGAATTCCCTTCCGAACCCGAACGTCATATCCCTAAAACCCGCCGATAGTTTTGACTCGACAGAAGTACAGAGTGACGGGAGGAAGAGAGACAAGAGTGCATGTGCGGTTCTAAATTTATCGCCGATTGATCGCGAATTGAACTCATCGCAGTAGGCGACGGAGGCACAAGGAAGCACGTTGTCCCCGTTACCGACCGACACGAGGTGGCGGCAGAAAACGAGTACTGGCTGCATCAAGTGTCTGGCGACTATTTAGTGACGATTGTACGATCAGATATACTTTGCATACGGGACGATTAACACACGTATCGTGATTGTGCTCCATCGGAGTTGATTCTATTCATTTTCCTGGTGAAAGTTTAGGGAAAGTGCCCTCTAGAAGGGTCGTTGGACTTGGATCCATTGTGTGGATTTAGTGTTCTTAAAGATCGGAACATTTGAAGACTCATAACCGGTGGAATCAGTGCACAGGCTAACTAGGACACGCGAATACGTAATCGAATTCATTTGTGTGTGTGTGTTTGAAAAGTCAGAACGTCGAAATGCCCGAATTTGTGATCGAAAAACGCAATATTCCAGTGCTTACGATCGCTTCCAACAGTGGAGACAGCGCAGGCGGTAGCAGTGGTCATGGAAGTGGTGAAAATGCACTCGGATTCCGGATTACCGGTGGAGCCGATTTCGAAATGCCAATCACGGTGTTTCAGGTGAGAGGAACTGCGATGGACGACGATCTTCGCCAAAATGGTACGGGAGCATCGTCGGTCGGTTATCATCTGGTAGACGTGCGAAAATTTACGGGAAGATGCTGTTCCGTGTAAAAATAGCCTTGGGATCCGTCGTCGTTTCGCTGTCGGCCGCATCTGTCGTCTGTCTTTTGGCACGAGTGATGCGTGTTGTTCGCAGCATCACCACGCATCTGTAACGTATGTTCGAGTGATTTAAACGGGCGGCGCGCATAACCTAGGATCATGTGAAAGTGGTTGAGATTCGTGAGGAATCGCATGCAAGGTTGCGTGCAAGATAATATGGTTGAGGCGCGTGCGCTGTGCGACGAATAATAAGCTAGATGGATGAGGAAAAACATGGATTAGCAGATTGGATGAATGTTTTCTTGTGTTGAAAAAATCATTCGGGTTTCTATTTTGCTGTTCTGATCAAGTATTATGTAGTTAATTGCTATGATTTGGATCAAGGTTGAAACGCAGCTCTAAAACAAAACAAAAATCGCTGGAATTTCGTATCTAATGTTAATTCAATTCCATTTTTTGGATTAGAAATTGACTTGATATTTAGTTTTCATTTGATGGGTTTGAGAACATTTTTAATCAATTGACACAGTGCTTGCTTTTTTTTTCTCAAGCCGAGAAAACCATTATCGTACAGAAAAGCCTTTTTTGGAAGATTTTCTTTTTTTTTGTCATAGACTGTTAGTTGCTATTGACATAACAGTCCTATGTGATATTTTGGTGTTTTTGAATTATTTTCGAAAATGAAATGCATTCAGTCTCTTATTTTAGACCCATAAATATATAAGTAGGATTTGCCTTTGAAAATTGTGTACTCTTGTTGTAATACGTCATAATTATTCCTATAACAGTCGTACGTTTTCTCACTTATATAATTTTTTAACAGCACGTTTTGAATTAAGTTTCATTGTGATATTGTGTTATCTAAAATAGATATTTAGTTCATTTACATTTAAAGTCGAATTCGAAGTCGAAAAACTTTATGCTACTAAAGAGTCGCTATCGGAGCTGATGAACATTTTGTTCGAAGAAAGATAACAAATTAGTAAAAACAGTTTTAATTGTTCATTTATTTGTATTCAAAGATTCAAAGCTTCTTGCGTTACTAAACCCTTCTGTCGTATACTTATAGCTACTTGAATCGATAGAGAATTTCGATCATCCCTTACGTTCGGGAAGATAGTTTCAACACTCCACTGTAAAGTATGCTAGCCAGCACTGTTGTGTTTCGGTCTTGCAACTAAAGAGTCCCTCAAAAGTTTTATAATGGCGCTGTAATAAATATAAGAGAGCGAGAGAGGAGAGCATCTTTCATTGATCTCCGAAAACAACAATTTACAATTGCAGAAAATCACAAGGCAGAATGTTCATTTTCGGTAATTGGTATATTAAAAATGCCTTTTTGTCCACTAAAACGGTTGCGGACAAAAGCTTAACTTGCTTTGTTATCATTCGCTTGTTTTTGTAGTTTTAGAGTCACTACCCGATATCATGGATTGTTTACACATTTTTCGTTACTAATTCCGACAAACAACCTTGCTCTTCACCACCTGTATGCACCTCGTTGGCCTAAGGCAAATCCGGCCAAACGAGGAAAATGAAGAACATAGCGGTTTGTCAGGCTGAAGGGCAAACATTTTATTGACTTTTAAATAGCTGACTGTTCAGTTATCAGTTTAGTAAAAGTATTTTTACTGAACGACCGTCATGATCAGCTCCAATACCGAAGCTCGGTAAAAATAACGATGAGCGACGAGCGCAAGCATCGACTAACCCATTCTGCCGTCATCGCAATCTGTATCGGATGTTTGACCATATCTTGAAGAAGTTCAAAGAACTCCTGGGAGAAGTTCTGGTATCTTCGTGTAAAAGTTTGGAGATGTTCATGGAACTTCTTGAAGATGTTCAGAGAACATGTCGGAGAAGTTCAGGGAAGTTCTTGTAGAAGCTCAGGGAATTTCTTGAAGAAGTTCAGGAAACTTGTTAAAGAAGTTTATAATTTTGATTAAATAAGTTCAAAACTTCGTGGAAGAAACATAGAACTTTTTAAAATATTTTGAAAAAAATATAAGAAAAACTTCCCTGGAGAAGTTAACGAAAGTTCTTGGAGAAATTCGGATAACTTATTGGAGATAATGTACAAGGAGATGTTCGCTCATCACTATGAGGCCCCAAGAGTGGACAGTTAATGTTTGCTAGAATGAAAGATATGAAGAGCAAGTGTTGAAAGTTCCATAAGTTTACAGCAGGTTAAAAATTGAATACAAGTATTGAAAATTGAGCGTAGGGCTTGGATATGGCGGTACTCAAACCAAGGACTTATTCCTTTTGTCTTACATCCCCAATGCAGGGATGAAGAGAAGTTAACGAAAACTCTCGAAAACGAGAAATTCAGGGAACTTCTTGGAGAAATTCAGCGAACTTCATGAACTAGCTCAGTGCAAAAAACTTGTTAGGGAAGTTCAGGTAATCTTGGGAAAATTCAGGGGACTTCAAAGAACTTCTGGAGAAGTTTAATACTTCTTGGCAAAGTTCAGAAAATAGCTTGGCGAAGTTCAGGAAACTTATTGAAGACATTCGGATTTTATTTAAAGAAGTTCAGAGACAAATTTCGATTTCGAATTTCGAAAACTTCTTGAAACTTAGATGAGTTCAGAGTACTTATTGTAAAGTTCAGAGAACTTCTTGGAGATGCTGTGGAACTGAAGAATGCTGAAGAAATCAAGGAAACTTGTTGGAGATGTTCGTGGAACTTCTTGATTAAATTCAGGAAACTTCTTGAAGAAGTTTAGAATATTTTTGAGGAAGCAAAGAACTTCTTGAAGAAATACACAGACATTCGGCATACCTCTTGGAGAAGCTCAGAAAACTTCAAGGAGAAATTCAGGTATCTTCATGGAAATTTTCATGAACCATATTGGAGAAGCTCCGGGAATTTTTTGGAGATAATCAGGGAACTTCGTCAAAGAACTTCTTAATCGACATTTTCAACGAACTATGCTGTTACCGGATATTGATCGATAACCACACCTATGAGAATATATCAGCCAAACACTTTTCTGCATGTTAAAAACTTGGTTGCTCAAAATCAATATCGACTGTTCTCCTGTTTGAATCCTTCTCTTACATCATACAACAAATCGATTTTAATTAGAATTTAATTTGTATTTTCTATTTTAAAAGTTTCGTGCTATACTTTAACATGGGAGCAGTCAGATTTATCACCACTCGGTGTCTTCTTCTTTTTTCAAGTTGGATTCCTCAGTTTTCCCCGTTTTTCTTGGTCCGAATTTCATTTCGTGTGTTCCTGTTCAATTTTGGCCTTCTGCTTCTGTACATTTTATGTTCCTTTTCCTAGGCGAGTGCTGTTGAAAGAACAGGTTTCATGAGTGTACCGCTTGGAACTTATGATTTTGATTGGAGCTTCTGGATCTTCTGGCGGGCCAGATGGTCACATTCAGGTTGATTTTTTATGAACTCCCAGAATTTATAGAATGCATCCTGGTTTGCCTGACGACTTGTCAGTGGATATGCACTAATAATATTGCAAAAGTCTTTGCTTTTGAACGGTCGTGACGCGATCCATCTAAATATAAGGCTCATTCGCGACAAAATCTCGACACCCCTAAATACGTATATCTCTGGAAATACTTCATCAACGCGTGAAATATTTTGCAGACTGGGTATATCTGTTCATTGTGTGAAATCATTTTTTGGCGATACTTAAAGCTTGTAGACGAAGATGGCGTCGAAAGAAAAGCAAGTGCGAAAAGTAATTGTATGCGATCGCTATGAAAATCCGGATATGCCAGTAAGGAAACTTGGTTTTCCTGCAAGCACTGTCCATCACGTTGCTACACGGAAGAAACAAAGTACCTAAAATTGAGTATTTTTAAACTTAAAATTGAGTACTGTTGTTGAACTGGAGGGATAGGGTAAATTTGATTCTGCACATTAGGTAAAACATTACTCAATGGGGTATTCATTAATAACTCATTTTATTTGAAATGTTGTATATCATTTGCTTACTAACCGTGTGGAATAGAGCTCATTTTTTGGTTTTCTCAAGTTTTATTGCATTAGGTTAATTTTACCCACCATAAGCTATGGATCAAATTTGTGCACCATGGCATATACTCAAGTTTGGCTTCCCGCACGGAACTTCAGAGTTGGGTAAAATGAACTTAATTTTGGGTACTTTGTTTCTTCCGTGTAAATCTTTCGATACACGTTTGACAACAGCCAGGAAGGCTGGAAGCGAAACAAAACCGGATCCCATGAATCACCTGAAGGACGCGAAGGTGAAGCAAATATTGCAGAAGAGACCAGATCTTTCGGTACGTACTGTGACTAGAAAAATAAAAATGTCCCCAACTTTCGTGCATACTTACAAGCACCGGCAAGGTATGAAGTTGTTCAATTCGAAAACTGTACCGAACCGTAATGATAAACAGAATGTGACGGCTAAAACCCGGGTTCGTAAGTTGTATCACGTATACTTGATGAGATTTTCCATTGCAAATTTTCCAATTCCAACTTACGTGCTGGAAGACTTTAAGCAGCGTGAAGAGACAACTCTCTCCATATAAACAACAAGCTACAACTGTAGAAAAATTCCTAAAATCTTGGACAAAATTCGGTTGCAGTGAAGCACAGAGAACATACATCCAAGCTTGAGTGCCCTCCGTGTGTAAATTTCTGTAACTGCCATTTTAAAATTACAGCTCGTTTCCGTTAGTTTTGGCGAAACGTGTGTTGATGGCGCCACTTGCCCACCTTGAGATTTGATAGCCTGTCAATTTTAGTCAGGTGTAACCTAGACTAGGCGGCGTTGTTTTTCCAACGGTTTGCTCTTAAAAGTTTACACAGTAAATTGGGGAAAAAATGTCTGTTTTCTGTGAGTGAAGTTTGCACAGACCCTAATGGCTGGAGTAAACTCAAAAGCTCGTAGTTTCTGCAGCCTAATTCAGTAACTGTAATTAGTTTTAAGATGTTTTGATGTTTTCAGGGAACGTCCATCAATTACGTCACGCAAAAAGTGACTTTCTATATTACCCCCCTCTTGTCACATTTTTGTATGGACCTTCAATTTTTTGTATGGATAGCCGTTTTCTCAAACTCCCCCTCCTCTCCTACTGCGTGACATAATTAATGGATTTCCCTAATGCAAAATCAAAGGGAAGGTCCATTATTATGTTACGCAGTAAGAAGGGCAGCGGGAATCCATGCAAAATTTGATCCATACAAATTTTTTTTTTTGCGTGACGTGGTGTGGACATTCCCAGAAATGAATAAAAACACATATTGGATTGAACTAACAGCAAATTTGTTTTATTCAAATTTAATCTGTCCATTTTGTCGTGAACAAGCCTTATATTTTTAATGGGTTCTTCACATATTTCTGTGAAATATAAGTTAATTATCTGAACTTCGGTGTTATTGAAATAAGATTAGGTGATTATATTTTGATTTCAAATCTTCAAATTTTCAAACTGAACAAAAATGAAGTTGACAGATAAAGTTGCCCAGAGGTTGAAATAAAATCTTTTCGTAATCAGACGTTTTTGCAGTTTAGAGGATTAAGGGAATAGCATTTCAACAGTTTTTTTGTGAATACTAAAATAATATTCAATCGGTGAAAACAATTTCAGTTTCATTCCAGCCGTATAGCACTCCTACCGGCTTTGTTGATAAATCTACATTCAAACAGTTGTATCCACCAACACCTCCTATATGCATCTTTAAAGCCGATATGTGCACAAAGTGGCACCAATCTATAGACGGTTGTGAAAACAAATTAATAAAACCCTTAGAAGACCCTAATGACGTGAAGAGTTCTTTGAAAGATGTTATACCTCACTTGAGAACCTTCATAAAACTTATTGGCTGCCATCCAAACCAGCATAGGGCCAAATGGCTACAGCTGTCAAACTTCACCGTGGTTGGTTTGTGTCGTTCTGCTTTGTTCGATCCCTTCTGCTCTTTTATATTTAGCTGATTCATTTTGCAGTAAAAACATCAAAGAATAAAGTTCTAGCGTTGCTGGATTTTTTCTTGATAGCAAAATATGCAAACAAATTTGGCTTATTTTATAGCGTATCATGCCCAAATCGTATGCGCACTTAGCTTTATGGTCAATACTTGGCGAGACAAGAGCCGAAAATAAATGCGCCTCGAGATTATGCGAGTTTACATCAACAAAAATGAAATTGAAACAAATGTATTCGATAAATTAATGATGAATTTCCTGAAAATTTATGGAATTTAATAAGATTATCTAAAAGAATGCTGAAATGGGTCTCTGATCTACAGTTCATTCGTATTTTAAAACTTGTATTTATTTTTCCACATTTAAATTATTGCTTATATTTCAATATGGCGATTGGAAGAAAGTTTTGCTAAAAAGCCTATTTATTTTTGCAATGGCTACTATAAAACTATTTGGTCATTAGGTAACTTTCCTCAGTGTTAAATTGCCGTTTAATGCATTTACTGGAGGCAAAATAGTTTGAAAATGCTTTCTCAACTGACCATGATAAGATAATTCGGATGAGTCTTAAAGCGGCATTTCAAAACAGCATTTTACGAGTTCATAAAGTCAAAATAAAACCTTTGCTAGGAGTAAAAGGAACATTAGAGGACAAGGTTTAGAGATTGTTGTAAAGAAGCTGTGTAGGTTCTCATAAACTTGACTAAAATTTGTAACTTATTGTCACCTCTTACTGCCATAATAAAACCATAATAATTGATTTCTAGTAGCTTTCATAAAACTTTAATAAAACTTAATAAAGCTGAATGGTTTTGGCAATGTTACTTGGGATATCATCTCCACTTCGCTGCTATGCGCATGAATACAAAGCTATGTTTGATGGCCGTGCTTCTCCGGCCTTCATTGGAAACAGTCATAAATCAGGTTCTTGATCCCTTTGTCATTAGTAACGCAGTACAATCAGCGAATTTTAATTGACCGCATTGCAAAGCATCCAAAACGAGTTGCGGTTACACAACGTTCAAGTTCACATCGTGAAACGCACGACAAGTTTCGAAACAGATGGTTGTGATGTGACACTTCTCATTACAGTAAGTGAACTCTCCGGCACTTGTGAATGACCGTTCTCTCAGAATGTGCCGAGACGCCAATCGAACGCGACAGTGTTTATGATTTAAATTTAGACGCCATTCCATTTCCAACAGCAGCCGACAGTCGACGGCAAACGCGTGAGCTGGTCTCGTCTGGTCGGTGTCATAACTTTGCGACAATTGAATGAACGACCCAAGGGAATGCTTTGCTTCCTTGGATCAATAAAAATCTTATTAT
Source organism: Aedes japonicus (assembly GCA_034211315.2). Lineage (NCBI taxonomy): Eukaryota > Metazoa > Arthropoda > Insecta > Diptera > Culicidae > Aedes > Aedes japonicus. Next base: position 79,753 of record JASCZW010005785.1, on the reverse strand, counting down.
TTTGACATAACTGATCACAGTATATCATATCACAGTATTTTATATAGGACCGTTCATATGCAGCAGCGCCAAAAACATGCTGTGTTGGGTTCCGAACGAGCCAAACTGATTGATTAATTGCGGAAAACGTTGCCCACCCTAATAAAAATGGGAAACGGAATTGTTGATTAAAAACAATTCAAATGAATTAAACCGTGCAGCACTGACTGCTTGACGTCACACGCTGTTCGATTGAAGTTTTTGACTCTTGCTGGTGCCGAATCGTGTCTCGTGTCTCGCTGTATTGGTGAGCCCCCCTTGATAATTGTAGGGGTTTTGCCGATCGCCGAATGCACAGTAACTGTTGATGAGAGCAGGAACTTTATTTTAAAAATATGAAAATCCGAACAACAGTCAAAATATAAGCAGAAAAAAAATACGACGACGACGATGATGATGATGATGATGATGGTAGCAGGCCCAGGGCAGCGATCTGATATCCGAATGTCGCCCTCGCGTTTCAGTCTTGCTTCTATTGTTCAGCTGTAAACTGACACCGTTCTGATCCGGCAATCCGCGCGCGCTCGTGCTTGAAGAATTTTCGTTATTTTCCACCGGCGGGAATTTCCCTGAGAGCTTCCGAAATGGCTCTGGAGGAACCGAAATTGGCTCCGGAGGCTTCCGGTGCCACCGACGAGCAGTACGAAGAATCGATGAACGACGGCAACAGACCGACGAAACGCGACGATGCTCCCGACTATTACAAACGGCCCAAGTTCAAGCGCAACATTATCCCCTTCGAAACGGACGATTTATCGGTGCGGGTCATTCGTGAACGTTTTCTCATTCCGAGCCAGGTCAAGGAGAGCAGCCCGGCGGCAAAGGCTGGACTGAATCTGGGCGATCAGATCGTTACGATTAACGGGGCCGATGCATCGGCGATGCGTCTGGCCACGGCCGAATCCGTCATCAAGCAGGCCGGCGAGCAGCTCCATCTGGTGGTTACCAAGTAATTATCATATTCATTTTTTCCTATTTTATGTTCTAATTTAAGTTTATGGAGGCGTGTGTTGCATGGCTGGAAAGTTAAGTGAAGGAACACAAATTGCGTTTCAGTTGTTGAGTGATGATGGACTGAGATAATATGCTCGAGGAAAATTGCCCCCGAGCAGGATTGCGATCGTGTGGGTCAAGTGGGATTTATTTTTAAAATATTTCATATCAAGTTTCGGACGAATTCGTGATTGCGTAGAATGTAATGTGAATTGAACGGCTGACATGCTTGCTGGGATTTGAGTTGCGAAGCCAGAAAAGATTGAAATGAAATTGGTGGCCTACTTTGGCGGAGGCCACCGAAGGGAGGAACGATTGCCCTACTAACGAAAGTGATTTGTTTTAAAATAAGTGTTCGACGGTATTTTAGGGCAGAACGATAGTTTGTTTTGGTAATATGTTTATTAAAATTCAGGATTGCACATCTATTTCTTACTTTGTTTAAATTTTTGTTCTCAACGGAAAGATCTTCATTATTACAAAAATACATGAAAAGTCTTATTTTTATTCTTGGATTTGAATGGAAACTTGAAGGATTTTTATCAAATTCAAAGACTTTTTACAGGCACCTAGGGGAATTCATTCACATGCACACAGCAAAAAATAATGAATTTTAATAGACTCGTATAATTTCCCCAAAGTAAACGTAAATAACCAAATTAATTTCAATCGTTCAAAAGGCTGCATGTAGGTGACATCTAGCTTAAACTTTCATGAAATATCGCATGGAATTATGCCAAATCTGACTCTCCAAATATGTGCACTAGATATTCATGCTAAGATAAGAATACCTAAATTTAGTTATTCATTCTACCTAAAATTAGGAATTGTTGACAGTACCCAAAATGTCGGTAAAATTTAATGATAATAAACAGTAATTTTGACTAACATTTGGTTAATGCTCATTTTCGAATATTGGACATTATTATTTAACCAAAATTGAATAATTTTTTCGGTACTGAAGCAACGCCGTCGCCATATTGGTCTAAGCGAAAACGTAATTATTTTTCTTATTATTCTTTCAATAAATAAGGTGGGACCCAGTTAGAATTGGAACATAGATTATTGCGCATATTTCGGATATACATTAACAAAATAGTATTCTGTTTTAACTAAAATGTTCGACTTTATGTGAACTTTAAAGGGAAAATACAAAAAAAAAAAAATAATCATCTTGATTTCGAAGAAATTTGCGGACTTTTCCCAGAATACGTTTCATCGACCGGCGCACATTATTCTCATCCATCGTTTTGGCAATCTTAGTCCACTTGGTTCTCAATTCTTTGATGTTTTTGACGACACTGCCATTCACCTTCAGCTTCCTCTTCATAATAGCCCAAAATCTCTCTATCGGTCTGAGCTGGGGACAGTTTGGTGGGTTGAGTTCTTTCGGTATAAACTGAATCCCGTTGGTTTCATACCACTGTAGCACTGTTTTACTGTAATGACAGCTTGCAAGATCTGGCCAAAACAGGTCATTGTGGAATCTGATGAATGGCAATATTCGCTTTTGGAGACATTCCGTTCTGTACAGCTCTGAATAAAATGTCTTATCAGTGATGAAAACCTTGGTCTTCCTACCGCAGCTACAGATGCCTTTCCAAATCATATATTTACGTGCAGATTTATCTGCAAACACAAACTTGAATTTGGCAGGAACATCTCCCCGAGCCGTAGTCAAGTAAAATTTTTGTCCCGGTAACTGGTTGAAATAGTCCTTTACTTAGCTTTCATCATCCATGAGGAGACAGCAATTGAATTTTGTCAACACCTGATCATACAGTTTTCTGGCACGGATTCTGGCCACATTGTTCTGCTTTTGATCCCTATTTGGTTGTCTACGGGAACGGTATGACTTGAAGCCCTCCCGAAGACGAATCCATTGCACGGTACTACGAGCGGCGCGGAACTTTTTTGGAAAAATCGCGGTCTGAGATGTTGGGGTTTGCCTTAATGTTCTTGATGGCTTTGTTCCGCAGTTGACGGTTGACAGTACCCACCCGACGCTTGCTTTGAGGTATTTCGGGTCAAACCCAACATTTTAGCAAGTTTGGCCCAGACCACAAAGGGTTTTCCAAATGATTGCGCGGTAATCATTTTTTTTCCATTTTGTATTTCTCCGAAACACGTTCAAACTGCACCGCGAAAAAAGAAACTTCTGATGTTGTTATTGTTATAGGGAATACATAAGATCACAGAGAACAGACATCCAAGCTGGAGTGCCATTCCTGTGTAAATTTCTGTAACGGCTATTTAATAATAATACAGCACGTTCCCGTTAGTTTTGGTGTAAGTTCGTAAGTCGTAAGATCGTAAGTTGATGGCGCCACTTGCCTGCCTCGAGATTTGATAGCCTGTCAATTTTAGTTTGGTGAAACCTAGACTAGGCGGCGTTGTTTACGGTTTGCTTTCAAAAATTTACACAGTATATTGGAAAAAAATGTTCGAGCCTGGATGTCTGTTCTCTGTGATAAGATGTCATAGTTTACAAATCCGACCACTAGGGTCGCTGTAAGAATAAAAAATGTGTGTTCCAATACTTGAAGCAATATATATATTGCATTCTCGTTTTGATTTGGATTCGGATCCTTGTGGACCAACGTGAATCCCGAGGTGCAATTCAGCTTGGCTCCGAAGCGAAAAAATATTTCTGTAATGAACGAATCCAGGTAACACAAAACTTAGGTTAAACCACAGAGAACAGACATCCAAGCTAGAGTACCCTACGTGTGTAAATTTCTGTAACTGCCATTTTAAAATTACAGCTTGTTTCGGTTAGTTTTGGCGATTCGTATGATGATGGCGCCACCTGCGCGCCTTGTGATTTGATAGTCTGTCAATTTTAGTTTGGTGAAACCTAGAGTAGGCGGCGCTGATTTTCCAACGGTTTGCTTTTAAAAATTTTCACAGTATATTGGGGAAAAAATGTTCGAGCCTGGATGTCTGTTCTCTGTGGTTAAACGACGGAGCTGGTGCTCTTGAAAAATTGTTTTTAGAGCTTTTCCAGCAAAGTAATTGGTGATTAAAAGAGCAGAAAATCGTCAAGTATGACGATACTGACCAATTTCTTACAGTTTTAAAAATAGTCAGAAAGTTATTACCAATTTCAGTTTTAGGTTCTGCGATGTTTAATCTTACTTTAGCCTCATTTGGATTCCTCCATACTCTATTGATATCAACGTTTGCATTAAATAAAATAGACTTTTTTTTCGGATAAAAAAAGCTAAGACAGATAATTGCTTTTGATCAATTTTCCATGGAAGGTAATTATTTAAGCTTACTTGCAAAAAAGTTCTACGCCCTTGCGAGCGGGCTTCCGGCAGTTAACGGGAACATTCGCCATGGTACTAAATTGATATTCAGCCGCTCCATCTCCTCCAACGATTGCTTCGAGCAGTGTTGGTGACTTCCGAAAAAATCAGTGAAAATTATTTATTCTTATCCGTGTTTGAAACAACCACATTGATTAATGTATTGGTAAAGACATCATACGCAGGTACTCAGAGAGTGAACAAGATTAGACGTTTTGTAGATTGCTTCATTGCATCACGCAAGTCGAATGGACAACAGCTCTGCCTACTTGTGATTCACTCTTCGTTGATTGAGTGGCTACGAAAATACGACTCAGTAGGATCGGCAGATGATAATGTTCAGAGATGATAGCATTTATTTGAACAGAATCTTTAATTCTAGGATTTTTACTCAATAGGGCGAATCTAACAATGAGAGATTCTTTTATCTCTCGCTCTCTTTCATTTATTACAGCGCCATTATAAAACTTTTTAAGGGATTATTTAGTACAGATAGAAACACAAAAATGCTGGCTAGCATACTCTACAAATAGTAGAATGAAAAACGTAAAGCTGAATGGAATATGAATGAAAGAGAAAGTAATCAAAGAGAGTCTCTCAATTGCAGATACGCCCTAATAAAAAAAAATCTAGAATTGTCTTTTGGTTCGAATGACAGTGTTGGAAGTTTTGTTTAGTATGTACCGTCTGGGAAAAATCAGCCTACTCAATTATATTTTTTTTAATTTTCCTGTCACACGTATCCAATAAGTTGTGACATTTTTTTCAGGACTTTTGACGCAATATGTTGTGAACACCTTACGCATTCCATATCACATAACATGCAAGAAAAATCGTTATCGAGATTTCAATTGAAGGGGGTTTAATATCCATATCGTCGATTATCGCTTGTTTTCTATTTCAACAAGAATGCATAAATTTTTGTTTTCTGACATGTGAAAAATTGACTGCATCCACAACCTGTGCCATTATCAGTATCTACTAAATACAGAAAATACTAGCCTAAAGATATACATTGCTCTACATTTTCTATTTTTCTCACTGTGTTTACTGACTACACTGTGCTTTTCGGCTTCCGATTCGTTTTTGCACCACCACACAATCGAATCAGGAAACGAAAAATGAATCATCATCAGAAACCAACGAACGAATCAATAAACTGTACAAGAAGCAGTGATGAACACGCATACAATACTGGCGACGAAATTCATGCTATGTTCATTCAATGTTTACCTTGGCCCATCAGTTTTCGGTTTGAGAGGTAAATTAGAACCTCTCATTGTGTGCGTCTATTGAATCAAAGAAGAGCATGCAACGAATGATATATGACACGATTGGAACCATCCTTGGCTTCGAGTAGTGGGCCGACGCCAGATCTGGCCAGAACACCGCGTCTTCGCCGTCGTGGTATTTTTGGATGAACGAGGCAACTTCCGGCAGGCATTTTGTACTATAAATTTCCCCGTTCAAGAACATTCCGAAGTGGCTTTGACATCCCCTTCTCGCTGATTGTCAGCAACAGCAGCATCTTCTTGAGGTATGTGAAATGAATTTCACCTCGGAGCTCACTTCCTTCGTGGGGGAAGTAAAATACGAAGTGCCCTGCCAGTCGTTGCCATCCAGGGTGAGATAGGTCTCGTCGTCCATCACCACCGCCACGTCACGATTCGCCGGGATAATCGAGTTTACCATCTTATTCCGCCGCTACTGCTACGTCATTGCTTGCAGCTCCGAAGCCAGTGGACGAGACTTCCGCTTCCTGACATGCATGTTCATGTTTGCCAGGTACTTTTTCACTGTTTGGCCGGTTGAATCGACCTCCTGGCCAAGCGAATGCAGCGATGTAGCGATTTTCCCTCGGTCTTCCTCTTCAGCATCGTTTGGAGCTTATTGTCGCCCAGGGTCGTCGGCCGTCCGGAACCGGTCTTTTTTTCGATGCTCTGATTGTTGTCTAATAGTGCCAAGATGTTGTAGATGCCGGAACTGGCGTATCCGGCGTCCACAAAGTTCCACACGATGTCCGTTCTCGACGCGGCGAAGTGCCGTTCTTTGAACGCGCACACTTCTGAACGGAGTTGCTTCACTGTTTTTGCCATCACGGTTAGAGTTCGACTGATAGAGCTGTCAAATTTTGTCTGCTGACTCATGGGTTACTATGATTGATGCTGCATGGGTACCCGAGCAAAGGATTATACCAAATTGATAACAAGTTCTAATACCAGGTTATCATTTTTTGATCACTGAATATGTTATCATTGTGGCTGAATAAACAGCCAAAATAACAGAATGTATAACAAAAAAATACTCGTTGAATATCATAACAATAACTTATTTTGTTATCACTGCGAACAACTTGATAACAAATCCTGTATTGTAAGCAAATTTATTGAAATAGTTTCAAATGATGTTTAATTTGAAATCAAATTTTCATGCTAATAACTGAAAAAAAAAATTTTATTACAGGTAAAATTTCTTGTTCAAATATGCTGGAAATATTTATAGTTTTACAATTCAACTTATAGCGTTCATAAAAAAAGGGGGTTTAAAATGATAACATATGATAATAAAATTTGCCAACGGTGATAACTAAATTTGTTATGTGATAACAACGGAAATCAAAACGATAACTGGGATAACAGAACTTGTTACTAATATGATATCAGCTTGTTATTTTCCTTTGCTAGGGTAGTTTCGTCAGTGCGGGTGAAGGTAAACCCATGAAAAATCAGCAATTTTTGTCTATTTTTTAAATCCAAATGTTATGTGTGCTCGACACTGAAGAAGTCTGTAAGTAGCAGACGAAATAGGGCTTTCTGTCAAAAGATAAGGTCATAGTAGAACTAAAAGGAATTTGCTCGCGTTTACCAGCGAAAATTAGAAAAAGTGTTCCAAGGTTTAATTTTTTATTTTTTAAAAAGTGATCAAATGAAGTGTTAATTTTAAATTCACCTAGTTTCCCAATCACAATCGTTCTACTAATACGCTCAAAAAAGTTTTTTTTTTGAAAATTGTGTTTAAAAAAAGTGAAAGTGATTCTTTTTAAGTTTCAACTATATCAATTCACTAAAAAACGAAATTTTTACGTTCAAAAATGCAAAAAATGGTATTCGGCTATTTGCCCATATACATGAGAAGTATGAATATGTTTTGATAAAATCGTAAACTCCTCCTCGTAAATTTTAGGTGGAAACATGTTTTTTGTAGCTGTTTAACAAAACACATATTTCCATCTAGACAGAATGGGTCATTATTTTTAATAATCTTGAAGAAATATGCAGTTCCTCCGAAAGCCTTCTATGACGATACGTATTCGACATATTTGACGATACTGTATTAGAAAGCAAACTTCTGAATCAAGCACTTGTCCGGTTTATTACTCTTTGTGAGATTGTTCCTTCTTTCAAACATGAGTAGTTCTTTGGAGTTTTACTGATCAACGAAATAAAGCACTGCATATTTGACGAAACATATTCCTGTATTCAAAAATGAAGTTATGATTCACGCGCTTGTCCGGTATAACGTCGATTCGGCCAAACGTCTTCATGCCAAACGGGGTTTCGTCTGCAGCTCGGTATTATGCGTACCATGGAATGCAGTTTCGATTTCCACTTGAAACAGATTGATCATTTTGTAGATAAAAAATGCCTATTCGGTTTACTGGGTCGAACCCGCTGCCGCATTTAACAATATAAAAGTTCAAGACAAAAAAATAAATTTAGAGCCTTCGACCTCTGTGGTATTATTAAGTAAAATCATGAATTTTGAGTCGACCGGTAAAAAAACATTGGGGGTCCACCGGAATCGGTTCCAAAGTTTACCGATGTGACTAAATTCACTGTTTGGTCTATGGCATGGTGTTTTTGAAGATCAGTATTCGAATTCGTGGTAACAAATATATGAACGGTACAAATATATGCGGTTCTAAAATTGTCCTCTTCGGATGCATACTGTAACCAGTTCTGGGTGCATATGTGCCCAGAATTGCCATTCAGATAACAAAACAGGTCAGCATGTCGTTTAAGCAACCCATACCTTTCATTTGAGGTTAAAATATCAAAAATCAGTTCAAAAATAAAGTTTTGGGAGCGAGTCAAAATCTTGGGTCATTTTTGACCCTGAAGGCACTATATTTAACTTATTTTGTAGCATACTTCTAGAGGTCGCTGAAAGCTTTAACTGCAGAAAATATATTAGTTTTCAAAAGTTAGGAAAAGTTTTCAGATCCCTAGTTAATTCCGTTTAGACATTAGAGCTTTTTTGAGATGTTGATTGGTCAAAAACGACCCCAATGCACAAGGAAAGTTAACAGAATCACTCAGCACACGTGTTGTGTGGAATAAAAAGGTAGGGGAGAACAGTACAAAACGCACTGGTGGGGTAGAATGACCCACTCAATAAATATGCTGAAATCTTCAAAGCTATAGCTTTAATGGAATGAAACTTTATCAATTCTTAAATAAAACAGCAGAATTGATAATTTTGTTGTACAGCAAGGCCTAGTACACCAAAATATGATCAAAATTGAAGAAATTGTCCCAACTGTACCTCACATGTAAATAAAAGAGTTAATAAAACGAGCTTTTACCACGCGTTAATATCCATGGTTTATAATAAATTTACTTCACAAATATTGCACACCACAAAACTTCAAGATAGTATCAAAACTTCACTATAATCACTATCCACGTATTTTCAGAATATTTAAACAAAACCATGCAAAACTAAAAGTGGGGCAGAACGCACCGCGGCGTTATGTATACGTCTACACGCTTAGAAAAAAATACCCAGTGGAGCGGTTAAGTGTATGAAGCCAACCTTGGGGATAAATAACTTACTTCTGGTAAAATTCTACCCAAAAGTAAGTAATTTGAACCCACTGGTAGATAAACACAATTAAAACTAACGTGCTTCCCACACTTAACTGCTTCTTTGGGTATTTTTTTCTAAGCGTGTATATAATGAGGAGTTGGCAACATATCACAGTTTTACGCAACGTCTTCATTCTATGCCCATAGGCTGCTTGAGTACCATACAGAGCAAAGATGACGTGGCGATATGTTTCAACTTTACACCTCTAATGAGTAACGTTTTATAGCCGTGTTTTTACTTTTTACAAGCGGTGCATGCTATCCCAATAATGTGGTGTATCATATCTCAGTGTTGTGGGGTAAGACAATTTTGGGGTGAATATTGAGCAGTTAAACAAGCGTTTCACCCCGGAGTCGTTTTAGGATCAAATTGGAAAAGGTTTAAAAACTCATGAATAATCATCGTTTTAAATTTAAATCACATTTGATCTACAGCAAAAACATCGTAAAGCTCCATACTCAATTACATATTCGTAAATTTCAGCTTCCATTCCATAGTAACTGTTATTCACGATGTTGCTTAAACGGTGCGTTCTGTACCATCCTCCCCTACCCCACGAACTAGGATTAGCCGGCCGGTTTATTACGGAAAATTTAATTTCCACACAACAATCCAAAAACAAACATTCAACAGGTAGACAGCATGACGCGATCTGCGTCATTCACCGTGAGTGGAAAATCCGCATCATCGTTTCGGTACCTGCCACAACAACGGAACACCTGTCGATCGAATTTTGTGACATCGCTCGTCGTGGGATCGGTGTGTGTGTGGCAGGGAATCAGCTGATTGACATGACCTACCTACCTATGATGATGTTTCCTAGCGCCCGAGAGAAATAGATCCTCCAAACATTAGGTAAATCCAAAGCCCACATCGATATAACCTATATCAACGGGAAAAATCCGCCAGCCAATGGCGTCCCCATCACTTCAGCAGCGTGCTCAAAATAGAAACGCGCATTTTATTCTCAACAATGTTTGACGTTCGAAGCGAGCGAAAAGCAAAGAGAACTCGATTTCGAGGAAAATTATGGGATGGCTATTTTCGAAAAACCTCGAAAACGACGACAAGTTGCGAAACTGTTTTATTTGCTTTGCTTGCGCTCGGATTTTCTCGAGAGAGTTGTCGTCCTCTTTGAACTGATGTGTGTGATGCAAATAAGTCAGAACATTCGGCAGATTGTTCTATTTGCCCAGAAGGCAGCTGTTGGAGGTTGGTGGTATCTGGTTCACGCTGGCCAGATGTAGGTAAATATTTATCCCGCGCTGTTCACATGGTCCGCTGGTTTTTGCGACTTAGGATTTGCCTTGGAAATGCATACCGGTTTTGGGACATGTGTTTCTCATGCACGTGTGGTTTGAATTTTGTGGGCTACAACTCAAGTGGTTCGACGGCAACGGGGCTGAGTTTGACTGTAATATTATAAGTTGCCTTCAAAATCCTGATAAATTGATTCGTTTCAATTCAATATTCCATAAACCTTCGACTATGGCGCCGATGGCGGGTTCATACTGCATACTTCACACTCTCGCGTTACTTTACTAAATTTTTGAGTACAACCCAACAAACATCGGTGTTGAATTGAAACTTGTTCAAGCAAATTTGGAGAAGCTATTCAGCAGTTTCTTCTAGAATAGCTGAATAGCTTCTCCAAATTTGTTTGAACAAACTCTAATTCAACATCGATGTTTGTTGAAGATATATGTTAGTCTCTTTTCTCTCACGGAAATGTTACTCAATTTTCGTTAAAAAGTGGATCTACTCAAAAATTGAGTTGATCCACTTTTACAACGAAAATTGAGTAACATTTGCGTGAGAGAAAAAGAGGTAGCATACAATTGTACTCAAAAATTTAGTAAAGTGATGGGATCCGCAACATTGGAAGCATTCGTTGGATGCGCAATCTCGAGCGTGAGATGCAAAAGCAGGATGCAGAGGAACCGTTTTAACTAGAACGGAAGGAGCAACGGATATCCTTGATGCCTGTTCAAAGATGCTGACAAAACATAAATCGAGAAGCTTGCCATTTTCGTTGGTGACGTAATTGATTTGCCGCAGAAGATTTGAATTATAGCTATCGAGCAATCTGAGATTTCCTGCGTGGAATCGAGATGCATTCGGGCCTGGGTACCAAAATTCATTGCCCGAGGAGGACCATTTCAGGTCTGGGAAATCAAGATCACCTATCACTTTAATCTCGTCCATAGCATCTGCTTGAGACGATATTGCATGTAGCGATTCAGCATGTTTTTTGATCAATGCAACATCACGCGTTGTGTCCGGTGGAAGATATAACACACAAAGGAATAACGAGTATCCAACTAGCTTGATTTGCACCCAGACTTGTTCGATACTGGCCCAGGATGTATCCTCAATTACCTGTGCCTTAAAACGCCGATGAACAGCAATGAGGACTCCTCCTCCAGATAACTTGGAACTGTTGCTAGGGTTGCGGTCTGTTCGGAAAACGTCATGATAGGTACCAAAAATTTGGCTCGATAAAGTCCGTTCGTCGAGCCAAGTCTCGGAGAACATGATCACGTCATAGCATTCATCTGAGCAGGCGAACAGGTATTCGTCAATACAGGTGTTCATTCCGCAAGCATTCTGGTAGTAGACCTGTAGATCTGAGGTTGCAGGCTGGAAGCCCACTTCCAAATCCCCGAGTTCAGGTCCAGGGCGAATGGGATGGCTGGAGCACGGCGAAGGACAAGTCATTTGCTGGTAGACTGAAGCAAGCTGATATTTGACTGACTGATATCGAAGTGGAAGGGGCCTTGCAGAGTGTGGTCAGGTGATAAAATGGTGCGATTATTGACCACAGGATGATCAATATAGTGGCTAGCGGATGATACTCGATCAACATAATGACAGGAGCCACCAGCAGGACTGGAAATATTATAGTCTTCATGGACAGGTCCCAGTTGGCTTGACGACTGCGACGGCAGGGAACAGGACCAGTGACGGTAGCGGCAATTGATGGTTCGACTGTTACGGGGCCAGAAGGGGCTTCCAAAGGGCTTCGGTGCGTGCGTCCCGGGTGACTTGACGATGCTGCCGGTTGACGTAGACCATATCCGGAAACAATGAGGGGCTGACTGATTGAAAGTGTTTTTTGAGCTTTAGGACTCTTCCTGAAGTCGGAGGTGGAGCTGGAATTATGAAAGGCATCAGGAACAGATCGATCGATATAACACGCATACTTGCCTAGAGATGTAGGCCGGAGGACCCCTTTCCCAACCTTCGTAAACAGGGCCGGGACGACTGTGACGGCAGGAGACAGAACTGGTGATAGTGGCGGCGATTGATGGCTCGACTGTTACGGGGCCAGAAGGGGCTTCCAAAGGGCTTCGGTGCGTGCGTTCCGGTCGACTTGCTGAAGGACTGGTTCCGACTAGACGTCCAAAATAGACTCCGTTGTATCTAATTCCGACGACAATTGGTTCCCTGGAGGAACAGTTGGCAGCAGGCTGATTATCCTCGGACCGTTTTTCGAGCGATTATCTTCAAACTCCCGAAAACTAATATTCTCAGGCCATGAGTCACAGGAGAGTGCCTTTTCTCTGAGTTGTTCGCTAACACCGACCTTAAAGGCCACAAACAGCTACGAATTGAGGTCTCTTCCTTTCGGCACAAGCTTCACCACCTTCGGCTGAGCGCCGGTCAGATACAGACACTTGCAAACGAACGATGCAATCTGGCTCTCATGTGTTCTTGGATGAAATGAGGAAAGGTAGATCCAAAATAAATCGTCGTCGTCACTCCTCTCGCGACGTACACAATAACATCCAAACACGCACTTGACGTAAAAGTCACAGATTGAAACGGGTAGTAAAATGAATAAAACGAATATAAAAATCACACTCGATGTAGCATATAATTGCAAGCAATCAGTGATGCCAGTAGCAGGCATGGTTAAAACACCAAACCGTTCTGCAGGCGAGGCTCTTTAGCATGCAAACACAGCGCAGCGTGTATCAGTATCACCACTCCGCGCCGGTGCTCAACATAGTACACGCAGGGCGAAAATCAAACCACCGACACCAGTGCCCGTGCATTTTTCTTGACCCCGGTGGTTTGTACTTCGGCAAACGGGGAGCAGGCTCAACTTCGGCAAACGGGGAAGCCGAGTGCGTTCAACTTCGGCAAACACCGTAGCCAAGGGATTCAATTTACGGATACACTTCGACAGCTCCTTTGCTGCACGGACCTTCTTGTCGTGGGGATTTTTGCTTGTTTTGATATTTTCACCGTTTCATTTAATTTATAACCAACTGTTATTTGCAACTTGATACCTAATATTAATCTCTAGAAAAATGGGTATGCCTTTTCGATGTTGGACTTTTTACTCAGCCTGTTTTCCCGGTTGTTTGTCATATAATGGAGCGGATTCTTAGTATCGAGTATAAATATTTCAGTACAACATACTTCTTTCCTTTCTGAATCGAATGCTCCGCTCTGCGGTACTTTTATCGTTCCCGTGTGATCGAATCAAGCACATTCATAAAAGCTCAGTGTTCACTGATTCTTTTAGTAGTTTAGTATACGCTTATTTCGTGGAATTCTTGAAATTTCTTCCGTCTTGCTGTGAGTGAAGCTTATAAAATTGGTTCCATCTTGTTTCGTAGCAAAGCTCACATGCAAAGTGTCTGAAAATGTCAGCAGAAAAACATGCTAAGGTTACGAAGGACGAAGTAAAGATTACTACTGAGTGCTTCTCGAGGAATGGCGAGAGAAACATTTGTTTGAAAGAGCTCTTGGTTAACACTTTCTACAATTTAAAGGGGCAATTATAAACGGTGCATCTGATGAGTTAGAGGATATGACCACTAATGAGGAAGTGGTTGAAAATCGCCGTCCAAAACGGAAGATTCCTACAGTATCCGTTCCGATAGCAGAGAGTTGTTGGCGGAGTACAGTGTAAAGATGGTTACGGTAGGTGGCCTTACTTTCAACATGCTTGATCAGCCTGGTCTAGCGGATCTTCTAGGGACTCTGACAAAGACCTTAAAACTACCCAGTATTAGCCAGGACCATTCCAGAGGATGTAGAGAAAGCTGCATTGGCATTGAAAACAGAGATTATAAATGAACTGAAGGCTAGAATGATATACATTAAAGTGGACTCCGCTAATCGAAGGAATCTGATTGCTATTTGCGTACAGTACCTAATGGACTCCAAGTTTGTATTGCGAACATTGGCAGCATATGATTACAATGCTTCTCAAGCTGCCAAAGCCTTAAAAGACGAAATATTATGAGTAAAAACTTTTGAAATAGACCCATCCACCAATCCATCACCACCAACAATGAAACAAACTAACTCAAAGTTGGCAGAATTTTATATGATGCTCAATAAGGATCTGATTTCATAGATTACGACCTGGATGTTGAAGAAATGGACGAGTCAATTGAGTACGATGGGAACGTTGAGGAGGAAGCAGCTCTAAACTTCATAACTAGTGATATTTTGGGTGTGCAGCAATATGCTGCTGCTTTGTGTGTATGATACCATCAAGAAGTTGATTCTCAAACCATATTCCTTGGCTTTATACAACTACTGGTCAAATCAATGTCGTGTATATGGTAAACTGTGTATGTTGTGTACGATCGTAGCGGCAAAGAAGGCCCATTTTGTTTATTTATTTGTTTCGTCAACTATACCTAGTTTAAATTTAAAATGTTCTGATTTCGGGTTGACATTATGTGTTATTTTTCCGGGGAATTGCAAAGTTAACAGTTTGACAGTGAAGATTTGAAAAGTCCATCGTTCAGTTAAAAGTCTACAAATTGCAGTCCATCAGGACCTGAACCTTTAGAGGCATCGTAATCTTCCAGAGCCTGTCAAATATCCTGCGCATGGAGTTGATTCACGATAATAATTCTTGAAAACACTGGATTTTTTTCTTGGAAGAAAGTTGCAAAAACATTGCAATTATTTACCGAGTAAGTTTTATCAAGACACGTATTCGTAAGAAAGTTTTATGATTTTTACTTTGTATTTACGCAGTTGAAGAAGCGCCTTGGACAAAACATTATTTCTAGTTCAGTTTTTGAATTAAATTCATCCAGTGCATTACTGCTGGCCAAGTTCAATTGATCGCATATGTCAAGATAATTTTCTAAATACTCTTCGCTTTTGTTTTTCTTGTAAATTTTATGAATTTTTGCTTGCAGTTTGTCAGGTATTTATGTGTCTATCGTACAAATTTGGATATTTAGGATTTCTTTGGCGTCTTCTTCTTTTTTGAGGAGTTTCCTGTACAATTATTTATGTTATAGAATTTATTGACAGCAATATCGACATTTTCTTCGTTCTTCAATATTGAATGCCAGTCCACAAAATTGAATTCGAATTTAATGTTGTTATAATCTGCATTAATTATTATAAACATCCCCAGATATTTTATTGGAAAGTGCATATTGTATGAAAAGTGAATATTCTATTACTATGTGGAATGCTTCATTTTTCCATAATTGAGTCAATGATTCAGTTATCGCAGAAATCTTCGTAAATATTAGTTAATAAAGCACTAGATAGCAGTTCTGTTGGTTTTTAATGAGATAAATCTGTTAAGGCTCAAGGTTAGTTGTTTTATCAAAAAATAAGCTGCAATGTTTCGTTATCGCCAAAGACTGTAAGTATTATACTTTCATTTTCTGAGTTCATAATAAAGTCAGCAAGGCGTTGATTGAAGCCACCGTAATGTGAACCTTAACTTCAGGAGAAAGTTGCGATAAAATTTGTTCTGCACAATGAAGGAAATCTTCATATGTGTTTTTATGAAGATGATCTTGG
Organism: Aedes japonicus; assembly: GCA_034211315.2. NCBI lineage: Eukaryota > Metazoa > Arthropoda > Insecta > Diptera > Culicidae > Aedes > Aedes japonicus. The sequence goes on along the minus strand of JASCZW010005785.1, from coordinate 63,743 downwards.
TGAAAAATACAAAAGTTTACTCTGCATTGTAACTCAGACAATAAGGAGAGAGATTATTAATTTCCAATTGCAACTCACTCTGTACTGTTTATAGTATCTTTAGTCAGATACGCGTATTTCGTCCAGATTATGCAGACATCTTCAGTGTAGGCACCAAGCATATAAACAATACATTGTAGACGAAATACTCGTATGTGCCAAGATAAGCAATAAAGGTAGTTGAAATTAAATGGAAAGTACTAATCTTTCTTCTATTTTCAAATTACAGATATTCCAGTAAAATGCTCACACTCACCAGAACTCTGTATTGTATTGCTTTGTATTAGATAAGATAGGATTGAGCTTGAACAAACAAATCATCAAATAAAAAGTATAGACTATCTAAGTCTTTCAGAAAGACCACTGGCTTAATGATTGCATAATTGCCAGTAATCAGCACGTTCTCTATATTTTTGAAGTAAACTAAAAATCCATTAACGAGAATAAATAGATGTTCTGCAAAATGAAATGTGTTAGATTTCAAATATACAATAAGACTAAACACGTTTTCCAAACAAAATGGCCATGTTTGGAGCACTCCGCATCTTTCGAAACTTTGTGATGATTGCTCTCGCATTCAAACTAACCGTATTGTTTGGTAAGCAACAATACTACAATAAGTTTAAGATTCAAACGTTTTAAAACACACAATTATCTTTAATGTGGCGCTTACAGATCTTAATTCGGTCAATTAATAATTGAGTTACTTCGTGCTGAAAAATATTTTTTCACAAAAATGAAATAGTTATGTTGATTTTTACCGAAGCATTTCTTGTTAGTAAGAACATTCTCAAATAATAAACCGTACACATAGATTGGATACCTTTTGGTAGCCTGTAGGGTGTATTTTGAAACATTTTTTTCGCATTGCCAGTGTATTGCTCTTCACAATTAGCGTATTGCTATAAACTATTGCTATTGTTTGCTTTAACTTTAGTGTTTATGATGCACTTCTACGTTGTTAAGATGCAAATACCCGGCATCATTGTTATTCACCACAACATTCTTAACGGTCACCTACAATTGATACGTTGTGGATACGTTGACGTAAATTTGACAGAAAAGCTATGGGAAAATTGCCAAATTCACGCAATCGCATTAATAAAACAGTGAAAATATCAAAACAAGCAAAAATCCCCACGACAAGAAGGTCCGTGCAGCAAAGGAGCTGTCGAAGTGTATCCGTAAATTGAATCTCCTTGGCTACGGTGTTTGCCGAAGTTGAACGCACTCGGCTTCCCCGTTTGCCGAAGTTGAACGCACTCGGCTTCCCCGTTTGCCGAAGTACAAACCACCGGGGTCAAGAAAAATGCACGGGCACTGGTGTCGGTGGTTTGATTTTCGCCCTGCGTGTACTATGTTGAGCACCGGCGCGGAGTGGTGATACTGATACACGCTGCTGCGGCGTTCAAATACCACACGCAGTGTTGTGCGTGGTTTGGACAACCCTGGCCAGTAGTTCCTCACTTAGCAGGGATGTATAAACAATCAATATGCAACTAGCGATTTGAAATTGGTTCACTGTTCTAGAACCCCTTGGTCCGAAGTACACCTTGAAGCCAGCACCTTGCTGTACATATTTGCGCCTTTGTTTTGATTTGCTGTGATATTTTGACAGAACACTCGAGAGTGTGTTCGTGTGAGTTCATTGTTAGGGGCGCATTATCAAGCTTGGGACCGAACTTTGGACCGATGTGCTAGTACTGACTGAGCCAAGAAAAAAATCGTATTTGTTCGGGACCTACCGGTCTTAGAGTTAGTCTATGGTTGTATCGTAATGTTGCTTCCTAGTCGGGCCCTGTACCGCTCTGTCCGTCATACTGGCTTGCATTTTATTTTCCAACACCATTCAACGCCAGTTCGACTTTTGTTGCTTCGCGTTTTAGGCGGGTGTACAGTTCTGCCACCATTCTAAAATTTTCCGCCTACATCATTCATAACATTCGCAAAATACACAAATTTGGTTCTTCACTTGACACCTTCCAGCGCAATGTTGAACAAACAGGCATGAAAGTCCTTCACCTTGTCGTACAAGGTGACTCTAATATCTCAGTTGGTTAGGAACAATTACATTTATATAAGGTCTGGCCCAATAGCCACAACAATATGAGTGAAATGAGCAAAATTCGCTCATGACACTAATACCACTGCACTCCTTGCGCACGCTACACAAAAGCTCGGAAGGTGCTACGTCATACTATTTATTTTGATACGTTCGCTCCGTGATTGTTTATTGTATGCGCTAGAACACCTAATTTTTCAACCGATTCCAGTCTACCGATGATGGAAAATTGCCTCTATATCGCTACTTGATTGTCAAGTCTCAGCGTTTGAAAGTTTGTGTGGCAAAAATTCAATTACTTCAGTTAAATTCACTATACATAATCCATGTTATCGGGAGAAAATGCTTCTGCTCAATAAATGGCATTGCATCATGATTATTTCCACAATTTAGCATTTACAATAAACGTTTGAACCGATTTTTTTTAAAATCTGAACCTATGCCCGCCAATAGAAAGTTCAATAGTATTACGTCATCACTCGTTAGCTCAACATTTTTTTACATTTTTACAGACCTTATATATATGTCATTGGGTTAGGAAGACGGGTGGAGTCAATGACGTTTATACAAGGGGCCACCAGGATTTACGGTATTCGTGGGATGTGGAGATGTATAGTGGTATTTGCGTTTCCTCACAATGTTCATCTATTTACACGGCACAGCTGTTTGTAAAGATGTAAATTTTTACCACGTTCAATACCAGTTCACGGTACAGAATGTTATGGTAGTTTGACGTCGGCGTTCGCTTGCCCATGTATGTATTTGTTTCCAACACAAGTAAACTGCCTGATGGGCCGGACCTTGCATAAACGTCATTGGGGTGGAGTAGTGGGGTATCAAATGAAATTTAGCAGTGCAGCGAAAGAGTAAGGAATACTCAATAGTGTATTTCGCACATAATGACAGTTGTTGATATTCAAATATTAATGTAAACGGTATCACAGAGAACAGACGTTCATCTTCGGTCTGCTACTTGCGTAAAACTTCAAACCGACATTTCAAATGTATGTCGTTATGTTCCTGGTATGCGGCGCTGCAGTTGTGCAAAAACTGTCATATAAATGTTTATCAATACAATGCCTAACACATAACCTGAAAAGTTTCGTATGTTTTTCTTTGCACTTGCTTCTTATACCGGCAGCCCATATTAACTTTTACACACGTTTTTCAAGAAAAGGTATATGGACATCAATGTCTGTTCTCTGTGACGGTATGGGCTAAACGTTTTGTTTACATACATTAGCACGTGCACTTTTCCCCAGAAATATTGGTAAACAAACCGTGCAGCCTGACGCTTCATATCCCAGGGCATAGAACACAGGCCTGGCAGTATGAAACTAATCATCTCCTTCACTCGCTTTTCAAGGTAACTGCTTACTGATCAGAGGTTATGTCAGCTGTTTTCTCTGCTTGACGTTTTCGTTTGCTGACTCTCGAGACTACCCCAAGTAGCACACTACGATCAAAATTTGTTGTAGTAACTTACGCTGTTTTTCCAACGGTTTGCTTCTAAAAATTTACACAGTAATTTGGAGAAAAACATATTCGAGACTGGATTTCTGTTCTCTGTGGAATGACTTAACTTGGCAACATCAGCGGCACTTTAACAAATGGCTGGCCCAATGACGTCTATATAAGGTCTGGCTCAGTAGCCATAACAATATTCGTGAAATGATCAAAATTCACTCATGACACTAATACCACCGTGCACATTACGCATGCTCGGAAAGTGCTATGTCATATTATGTTTTATGTTCGTTCGCTCCGTGATTGTTTATTATATGCGCTATAAGATTTAATTTTTCAATCGACTCTAGTCTATCGATGACGGAAAATTGATTCTACATAGATACTTGATTGTCAAATCCCAGCGTTTGTAGGTTTATGTGGCAGACATTCGATTTTCTCAGTAAAACTCATTATAATTGACCAATGTAATCGGGAGAAGGCTTCTGCTCAATAAATGGCATGTGTATCATGATTATTTCTTATTTCTAATTCTAATTCAGCATTTATAATAAACGTTCAACCCGATTTTTTTTTTATCTAAATCTATGCATGCCAACAGAAAGATAAATACCCAGGTAACCAATAGGCATTAGCATTCAACCCAAAAATCGAATTTCAGATGCTTCAAGCTTTATAGTAGCATTATATCAGCATCTTGAATGCTATCTGCTGTAAAGTTGGATTTCAAATGTTTGTAGCCTGTAATAAGCATTTCAAATCCAAAACAGCATTAATGGTGCATTATCATAGCATTGCAGTAAGGCAGCCGTATATTGGGCCAAAGGCGGCATTTAAGGCGACTTAATTGCTTGATAGGCTGCCGCAAAGACGCGTTGGAACTGTTTATTGGTTATCTGAGATAGTATACAATTGAACTCAAAAATGGAGTAAAATGAAACAGGAGTGTATGGAAAAACTGTCATATTCACGCAAACGCATCCGCAATGTGTGGGCCAGCCATAATTGATACGTTGTGGATGCGTTGACGTAAATTTGACAGAAAACCTATGGGAAAACTGTCATATTCATCAATTGTGGGCCAGCCATTAGTCAAGGATCTCTAGGTGGCGTTAGTGAACAAGCGATTGCTAATGCTAGCGGTTGCTAGCGATTTGTAAATTTACACAAAGTTATCGATTGCTTTTGTTCTTGCCTAAGGAAGGTCCATTAATTATATCACTTGGTAGGGGGCGGGGAAGTAGGGGTTGGGAAAACGTGATGATCCATACAAAAAAAAATTGATGGTCCATACAAAAAACATGACATGGGGGGGGGGGGGTCGTGACGTAATTAATGAACGTTCCCTAAAAGTGTGTCTGCGATTATATAATATGACGCAAAAGCAGTTTGCGAACTTGTTGTTGAAAGCTGGCTACGAAGTATGAATGCCTCGAATGTCTGCGATTAGAACGCTTATTTGTGTTGAAATAGCCATGCTTTAAGTAACCAAACAAAACCATCCTTTTCGCAGGGACGATGAGGAGTCGCTTAAGAACCCGCAGAATCCGGAAAACCCGGACAAGCCGAAAGAAACTCGTGAGGTCAAGTTCGCGGTTGATGAAGAAGAGAGGGATGAAGCTACAAATCCTCCGGCTCCTAAACATCAGACGAACGAAGGACGCGGTATGTTGTACTTCCCTTTCCGATTTCCCTCACCCCAAAGTCCTCGTACTAACCTCAAACATTCTTCTTGTTCTCTGTTTACTGTTGCCACGGCCGAGCAGAAAATTGGATCCAACCACCGGAGCGTAAGGTGTGGCATCCGATCGTATGGCAGCAGCCTCCACCACCGATTCCACCGGATGTATATGGCAAGGATGCCCCCCATCAGCGACTAATCGCCAACATCCGTCGCTTGCTGACGGAGACTGCCAAGCAACCGGAAGAACGTCAAAAATACATCGATCGCATGATGCTGTCGCTGCCGACCGGCTCGAGACCAAAAGACGCCTTCGACGACGACTGGGATGATGAACCCGTACCGGTACCGAAACCGAAGAAGAAGAAGGCCAAGAAGGGCAAAAAGAAGGTGGTGATCCAAAAGCGCGCTGATAGCGAATCGTCCGAAGAAGAGTCCCTGTCGCAGTCTATGTCTACTCCGGCGGCTGAAGCTTGAGCGCAAACGAACTTTTTCAAATTAGGATGTACTTACTTTTAACTTGTAGCTAAACACACTAACATATGTACTCTTACCAAAGAAGGCTAATTTACATATATATGCAATTTACACTTACAATTTTGACAAGTATATAAGGAAGATCGATGGAGGCGGAAGAAGCGGGGGGATTTGGTTGCACACACACCTACATATAAACATACACTCATACACACACACACACACACAACACATCTGTGTTTTGAATCGAGATGACTTACAACGTAGTTTGCAAAATGTTATTAACTTTTGCTATATCCGAACCGAATAAAAAAACAGAAATGTCATTGTTTTGCAAAAACCCACCCAGCCCACTGATTCGAATAGAAAACATCCCATTTCAGCATCCCCTTCGCCGTCGCTACGATTCCAGTCGAGGTCGTCCCGATCCCGATCGGGAACCTACAGTCCCAAGTATACTCCGGAGCCACCGGCTATGCCAACTCGTTCACCATCTTGCGAATCTTGTGAGTACACCAATGCGGCTGTCGTCGAGGAACAGCTGCGGCAGATGCAGAAGCAGCTCAATGAGATCAGCATCATCCCGATGCAGATTCAGGCTACGCTCAGCTACCTAACGAAAGCGCTAACGAAGTTTGCTCCGCCGGAGTTGCAACGGGAGCTTCCGGCGTCCCTTCGAAGTAGTTCGGTACGGGAAACCATTCCGGAGGAATGTGAATCATTTGACGAGGAAGATGGTGAGGAAGATTGGCGCAATTCCGACGACGATGACGAGGAAAATCTAACGGCGATATTGGAGATAATGTTTGACGAATCGGAAGTGCTGGATGTTATCCCTCCCAGAGAACTGGATGACGAATACGACCGGCGAGAAGATGGTCCGGACGTGGACCAGGATCCGGACGTCAGCGAGGAGGAACGTCTGAAGCAGGAGAAGTTGGAGCGCGTCAGCAAACTGGAACGGTCCTGGCCGTGGAGTCAAACGGCCAAGCCGATTCATAAGTATTCTCTCGGATGATGCGGGAAATTAGTTCAGAGGAGGGTTTAAACTGATTTTTCTTTTTCGCTTTTTTTCTCAGGAGATCAAACTGCCACCTGGTGCCAAGCGTGGCATTGGAAAAGTCCAAAATCAAGCAGCTTATCGAGGAGAAGTTGCCGTTCTACAACAGAGGCTACCGTCAGAGGGTTGGCAACTGAGGCGTAGACGACTGGGATTCCGGACGAGGATCAAGATTGATACGCAATTGTTTTTTTTTTGGTTTTTGCTACATTTTTCATCGGGTTGTTGTCGTTCTAGTACGAATTATTTTTTTTAATAAAATGGTGAAAAATTCACACAAATATATTGAACCAATGTTTTTTTTGCGTGCATGAGAGAGCTCCACGCAAAAAATATTGTTCTCATAATCGTCAGCCCCGAGTCTCAAATTTAAAGATTCATTTGTTTCTTCACGAGTATACACTAGTCTTGGAAATGCATCATTTCAGATCGATTGACGTTGATTGTTATAATTAGATTATCAGGCACCTTTAAATCTGTAAAGTATACTTTTCTATGAGATCTGTGTTTGTAAAGCCTGTTACTATTGAAGTCGGGTTATTAGTACGAGACACTGAAGAAGTCTGCACATTGTAGACGAAATACGCATATCTGTCAAGATAAGCAAAGGTAGTCGGAATTAAATGGAAAATACTAATATTTCTTCTAATTTCTAGTTACAATTTAAAAAAAACTTTTAAATTACCATTTTACTCCATCCCATTTGGCCCTCTCTTCCTCAATTCTACGCTTCTCTTCTGTCGTGAGTTTCACGTTAACTTACATATTAGCTCTTCACTTCTATCGAGAAATTCCATATGCAGCTGTCAGTGATTGCGTGCAACATGCCGATAGTTGTCTTACTTTGTCACTCCACCGGAAAATCTCATAACAAATTGTCAATCTTTTCGTAAAAAAGGCACGTCTTCGAAAGTACTGTCATACACTCCCGTTCCATTCTACTCAGTGACTGAGGTGAATTGTATTCTTCTCGCCTTTTCTCACACGGAAATTTTACTACATTTTCGTCAAAAGTGGATATACTCAAAAATTGAGTTGATCCACTTTTTTACGAAAATTGAGTTACATTTCCAAGTGAGAAAAAGAAAAAGGAATACCATTCCACGCAGTCGCTGAGTAGAATGGAACGGAAGTGTAGATATGTCAAAAACTATTCCATTTACACTGAAAGGAAGGCGGAACCTCCGAATCTACTGTCCCGTCAGTCTCACATAGATAGTCTCATAGGTTTAGGTGAAATAAAAAAACCAGAGGATAGTGTCCTTCGCGAAATGGAACTACTGAAAATCCAGCCGGACATTCAGACACTGTTTCACCGATGACTTTTGCGGGAAAGCAGATCTTGCCCATCATTCGAAGGGTTGATAATCGTTGCGACATTGACTTCTTCAATATCCTCATCAGGAAACGTTCAATGTGAATCGATTTCGAAGCGGCCCGAGCAGTGCAATGATCAGAATTCCAAGACTAGAACCAGACATTTTCACGTACCGTTTGCTGGCGCTAAGAAGAACATATAATTACATTTCTGTACAAAGTTTTTGCGTTGTTTCATTGGTAATAGTCAGAAATGTTATTAACAAATAAGATAATCTGGTTCTATCCTACACAAAAAAAATGTGGTTTTTCATTCCAGCAAAATGATTTGCTGGTTGTTAACCAGCAATTCCCTTTTTTTTTTTTTTAATCCAGCAATCGGTTCGACCAACAACTAAAAACCTGCCTATGTCAATCCTGTGGGAGGGTACAATGCTCACCTCTTATATGTACATTCTTTGTGCCTTTGCTAACCTTGTTATATGCACCTTCCGTGCGCATGCACCTTGTTTCTGGTGTGTGCTCTATCAAAGAGAAAAGCTCACATGTAAAACTTCGCTACGACGTGCAAGACGTGTATTCTATTCGGCTAAATAAAGTTACTGTGAAATCGTTGTTCTCGCGTGTTATTTCTTCCACTATTTCCGAAGATCCTTCGCCTGTATTCTGCTGTGTGATATCGTACTCCGCCGACAGGTTATGGGCCCAGCAAGTGACCTTAGAAGAAAATCGGATAGTTGAAAGATTCGGCCTGGAAGAGCCGGATAGTGTTTTTTGCGTTTCCGCTGCTGTATCGGCAGGGCAAGCGTCGTTTTGAAAGCGACGGAGAAAAGTGTGCGTGTATTAGTGAGAACACGATCAGCAAGGCTGCTGATGAGAAAAAGCGAAAAAGGTATAGTTTTCCAATAAGAAGTAGGGGAACTGTTTTTTGTTTTGTTTACCCCGAAAGTGGTAATGGGATTTTCGGAGGCAGTGTAACGGAATTAAACAAGAGAACTCGCGGAATTACAAATAGCAAAAAGGAAAGGAAAAGTTTTATTACTTGTTTACTCTTACAACGTTTGGAATTGAATTGAAAAACCCGCGCACACCCATGCGGTACGTTTGACAGCTAGATTGCTGAGGGGGTTCCGCTCAGTAGGCCGAAACAACAGGAGTAGGGTATTGGCAATCCTAACACCCCCGCTCAATATCCGGAACGGCCAGCCCCATGGCGGCCCTATGTTTTAGAAACAGACCTACTGGAAAGCCCTTGGTCATCGCATCCGCGACCTGCTCACCGGTTGGGACGTATCGAACTGCTATACGCCCCCGCTGAATCTCCTCACGGACGAATCGATGTCGTACATCAACGTGCTTCAAGCGGCCGGAATCCCGCTCTTCCTCGACCACCTTGATCGTAGACTGGTTATCTTCAAAATAGACCACCGGACTCTCCGGTTCCATCGCCAACTCCTTCAATAGACGAACCAGCCAGATGCCGTGACACACAGCGGTGCTCAAGGCCACCAGCTCCGCTTCCGTTGAAGACAGCGAGATGGTTGATTGCTTCCGGGTTAACCAGCTTACGGTACCGCCGCACACTCGGAAGACGTATCCAGTGAGCGAACGCCTGTCCACCGGATCGTTTGCCCAATCCGCATCGGCGAATGCTTCCATCACCGGTGGTGAATCCTTCGCTGAGAACACCAGACCCAAGTCCAGCGTTCCTTTGATGTACCGCAGTACCCTCTTCGCATGCACCCAGTGCAGTTCCGTCGGACAGCTTTGGAACTGACTCAGGTAGCTAGTTGCAGCACACAAGTCCGGCCTTGACGTCAGCGTTACGTACGTGAGACAACCGATCAACTCTCGGTACGGTTTCTGAGTACGCTCAGCTTCCTCTCCCTTCTTCAGACGTAGGCGACACTCAATCGGCGTTGATGCTGGCTTGCAGTCGAACATGTTGAAGCGACGAAGCAGGTTCTCGAGGAATCCCCTCTGGCTAATCCGAAGGAATTTCTCCTCCACGTCCCGGTCAATCTTCATTCCGAGAAACGTTCGCACCTCTCCGATGTCCGTCATCTCGAACTCGTTCACCAGGCACCGCTTCACTGCCTCGACCGCCTTCAGCTGACGACTGACGACAAGCAGATCATCTACGTACAGCACAAGTATTACTTTGCTGCTTCCGGATCCCTTCACGTACAGGCATGGGTCGCTCTCGCTTCTGGTGAATTCCAGTCGCTCGACAAAAGCATGGAACCTTGCATTTCAGGCCCTGGATGCCTGCTTCAGGCCATACAGTGAACGCTTGAGGCAGCACACCAGATTCTTGCCTTGCTCGAACCCTTCCGGCTGGGTCATGAAAATTTCCTCATCCAACTGTCCGTTGAGGAACGCGGTTTTCACGTCCATCTGGTGTACGACCATCCTCTGCTCGTTCGCTACGGCAAGAACAGCTCGTACGGTATCCAGACGCGCCACCGGAGAATAGGTTTCACCGTAATCGAATCCTGCTTTCTGGCTGAACCCACGGGCCACGAGCCTCGCCTTGTAGCGCTCTGTCCCGTCGGCTTCGTTCTGCTTCACTTTGAACAGCCACTTGCACGTGATCGGCACGCGCCCTTCAGGAAGCTTGACAATCGTCCACGTTTGGTTCCGCTTGAGAGAATCCATCTCCTCATGGACGGCTGCTTCCCACTTCTTCCAATCCGGTCTCTTCTTCATTTCCGCCAGCGAACTTGGCAGCTTGTCGACGAAACTTGTCGCATTCATGGCGTACCCGGTGTAGTTCATATCGTATTGCTCATGCCAACCCGGAGGCTTCCGGCTTCGGCCTGAACGACGACCAGTTTGAATCCTCCAGGGATCTTCCGTTCCGTCTCCGTCTCCTTCTTGGATCGTTTTGTCGGCACAGCTTCCGAAGGTATGATCAGCATCGGTGTTCGATTCTTCACTCGGTCCATCCGGTTCACCGTCCGGTCCATCGTCCGGTTCGTCCGGCTCATCGTCCGACGATTCATCGCCCGATTCTTCCGATTCATCACCCGATTCTTCGGATTCATCACCCCATTCTTCGGAAATACCTTCATCGCGTTCATCTTCAGCGTCGCTCTCGTCGTCGGACTCGCTATCCGATTCGTTCCGAACTGCACGAACCGGAAACACATCGGAACTGCAGCCGGGCTTCGGATCCACTTCTGAACTGGTTCTGCTGTCGTCTTTGACGAAGACAACATCTCGAGCTACGACGATCTCCTTGCGTTTGGGGTCCCATACTCGGTAACCGCAGTGAGAATAGCCGACGAAAATACCTCTCCAGGCTTTCCCGTCTAGCTTCTTCCGTCGTTTTTTGGGAATGTGGACGAATACTGTTGCTCCGAAAGCCCTCAGGTTCCGGACATTTGGCTTCCGTCCTTCCCAAATCTCGTACGGTGTCTTGCGCTTGTCTATGGCACTGGCGGGACTGTGGTTGGCCAAGAATGCCGCGGTCTGGATCGCAGGTCCCCAGAATTCCTTGCCGACGCCGCTGTCCTCGAGCATCGACCGAACCTTCTCCACGAGCGTCCGGTTCATCCGCTCGCTCACGCCGTTCTGCTCGGGAGTATAGGGGACGGTCCACTCAATTTGGATCCCCTTCTGCTTGCAGAACCGTTTGAACTCGCGACCGATGTATTCTCCGCCGTTGTCGCTGCGAAACCGAGAAATACGCGTACCGAACTTCGAACTTACTAGAGCTTCGTACTCTTTGAACTTGTCCAGCACTTCATCTTTCGAGTTCATAAGCCACACGACTGTGAACCGACTCCAGTCGTCAACGAAAGTAACGAAATACTTTTCGCCGTCAATGCCCACCGGCGTCACCGGGCCACAAACGTCCGAATGGATCAGTTCAAGCACTCGTTTCGACTGGCGACCCTCGCGCGCGGAGAAGGGCTTACGCGTTTGCTTACCGACGAGGCACGATTCACAAACAAACTCGCCACCGGATGGCTTAGCTTCGCACTCATACCGACGACCATTTCGTTTCCGATTAGCACTTTCAAATTCTTCGCACTGAGGTGCCCGTACCGACGATGCCAGAGTTCAAGTTCTTTGGGCACACGACCGCACGAATACAACACCGATTCGGATGGCTCTTCCCGATGAAAGTCTATTTCATAGAGCTTGCCGCGACGCTTCCCGACCGCGATCACTTCCGAATCCCGTTCGATATTCACGACGCCATCCGCGAACACAACTTTTAGTCCGGCCATTTCCATTTTACGTACGGACAACAAGTTCACACGCGCTTCCGGGATGTATAGAACGTCTTTGAGTGTAATGGGAATCGACTTACCCCTCGCTACGGCAAACGCATGAACCTCACCGTACTGTTTGACGACGATAGACTGCCCTTCTGTTGTACTTGTTACAATATTTAAAGAGATCTTTATTTCTTGAAGTCCATTTACAGAATGAATCATTTGCAGTTTGTTGACTGCCTTTTGTATAGCCGGTTGCTACGCGTTGCCAGGCGGCCCACGGTAACAGTAGTTGCTTGTTGTCCGACTCCTATGGTAGTGTCCAACATTCCTCCCTTCTTATTTCCAGAACAGGTATGGTTCAAATCTTGAAGGCATCCGAATCACTCTCTGGGGCCGGATCGATAGTGTTTCTTGAACAGTAACGGTTGATGGTCGGACATCTTCTTCTTGTTCTAATTCAGGTAGTTCGATTTGGCTGGAGCCTTCTTCTGGTTCGGAAATGACTTCAGCTCGTCCTTGTTGACTGGAATCTTCTTCGAATTGTGAGTCGATTGGCAATTCTTCAACATCAATTTCAGGCCGTGGTTGCGTCTCGAAATGAACGTTTGAGGTTGATGAAATGGAGTCCTGTTCGACTTGATTCAGACGTTGCTCGGAGTGCGGCTCAGGTGCTTTTGGGGATTGTAGACCAAACATGTCCACCAAAATATCCAGTGGTGTCAAATCTGCTGCACTTGTTTCCTCTTCATTGAAACGCATCTTGAGTTGGTTGGTGTGTGATCTGATCAGCTTCTTTCGTCCATGCCACTCGTCCAGTAGCACATTGTGGTTGACACGACCGATGACTTCGATGATCACGCCGGGAGCCCATTGCCACTTGTTGTTGCTCCTGTAGACCTTGGCGTAGACCTTGTCACCTTTACGGAAATCACGAGGAGTTGCGCCGTGCTTCCGATTGAACTGCTCGTCCTGGCGATGATTGAGTAGTACAGGCTTCGGTTGATTGTGGTGAAGGAGATCCAAGACGGTCTTCATGTTTCGGCCAAGCATCTGCTGCGAAGGTGTCTTGCCATTCAGAACACGACTGGGGGTAGTCCTGTATACCTGGAGGAAAGTCTGGAGCGCTTCCGTGACGTTTTCCCCCTCGTTGATTTTGCGCAGCGACCTCTTCAAGGTGTCCACAAATCTTTCCGCTTGGCCGTTGGACTGTGGATGATACGGCGAGATTCGGAAGTGTTGAATGCCGTTCTTCCTGCACAACGCCGCAAATTGTTCCGACGTAAATTGGGTGCCGTTATCGGAGACAATGACGTTGGGAATACCAAAGCGTGCACATAGCTCATTCAGGAACTCGATTACTACTGCCGTAGTCGGGGATCGTACGATACGAATTTCTGGCCACTTTGAGAACGCGTCTACAACTACCAGGAAGTATAGACCGTTGAGTGGGCCAGCAAAGTCGATGTGAATTCGTTCCCAGGAGATTGTGCGAGTGGCCACGAATGCAACGGTGCCTTGGGTGGTGATTTGGAATGTGTGGCACAACTGTCACATCTCTTGACGAAGTCAGCAATGTTTTCATCAATTCTCGGCCAGTACATGTGGCTACGTGCAACAGCTTTCATCCGTTCCATTCCAGGGTGTCCTCATCGGAGTTGCTTGAGCATTCTCTGATGAAAATTTTCCGGAATCACCAGGCGGTTGGACATCATGATGCAGCCCTTCACTACCGACAATGCATCTCGATGACCGAAGAAAGGGCGTACGGCAGTGTTGGCGATGCTGTCGAGTTTGGCGGGCCATCCACGCTGGATATACTGGATCACTTGTTGGAGAACGGGGCACTTGAGCGTGGCGCCACGTACCGAGTTGAATGTCACAGGTAGCGAGGTAATGGCTTCTACGGAGTGGGACCTCGACGTCATCTTCCAGTTCGATGGAGGCGATGATGAAATCCTCTTCCGGTTTGACGTAACTGTTGATAAGGCGAGATAGTACGTCGGCATAACCAAATTGCGTAGTGGACACGTACTCGATTCCAAAATCGTAGCACAACAGTGTCAGTGCCCAACGTTGAAGACGGTTGGCCGTGTGAACCGGAATTCCGTTCTTCTGTCCGAAGATCCGCAGTAGTGGTTGATGATCCGTTTGAAGAGTAAACCTGCGTCCTAGCAGCATGCGATGGAATTTCGTCACGGCGAACACCAACGCAAGACCTTCCTTCTCGATCTGTCCATAGTTTGCCTCTGCGGGAAGTGAGAGACCGGGATGCGTGAGCGATGACTTTGAGTGTACCATCTGGGAACTTGTGAAGAATACATGCCCCGATACCGGACTGCGATGCGTCGGCAGCAACGATGATGTCTAATGTAGGATCGTAATGCGTCAACAACAAATCCGATTGAAGTACCTCCTTGAACCGCTGGAACGATTTCTGGCACTCCTGATTCCAAACAAACTTGGCATCTTTCTTTAGCAGTGCGTCGAGTGGCCGTCGTAGCTGGTGCATCTCCTGGACAAACTTCCCGTAGAAATTCACTGCACCAAGGAATGAACGTAGAGTTGTGACATCTTTGGGAGGTGGCATCTTGACGATAGCTTCCACCTTGGATGGGTCAGGACGGAGACCTTTGGCATCAACCATGTGTCCAAGGTACTTGATCTGCGGCTGAAGAATGTTGCATTTTTCTTCCCGTAGAACGAAACCGTAAGCTTGAAGCCGTTGAAACAATGCGTTGAGATACTCGTGGTGCTCCTTTTCGGTTTTGCTGGAAACCAAGATGTCGTCCAGGAATGAATCCACTCCTTTGAGGCCGGCGATCATGCTGTTCATAAGCTGCTGGAAAGCCCCGGGAGCTGATTTTACACCAGGTGCGAGCCGGTTGAAACGGAAGAGACCCCGATGAGTGTTGATGGTGAGCATCTGCTTCGAGTCGTCGTCACTTCGCCACGGAGATGCGCATCGGTTCCTTCATCGGCAAAAGCTTCTCGAACATCTTCCGATCGTTGGTCAGATGCTCCGACGAACCGGAGTCGATGATCCAGCTCGTTCTCGGTAGTCCATCACGCTCGCCTCTGAGAAAGCAAACACCCTTGTCGGCTTTTCCCAGGTGCGCGCTAGTTCTCGTCGATTCCTTATTCTTCTTCTTTTCTTCCGGGCAATCGGCAATCTTGTGCCCTTCCCGGTTGCATCCGAAGCACTTCCACTTGACACTCTTCTTCTTCTTCTGCTGCTGCTTTGCACCACCAGACGAAATACCGGAACCGCTGAACGCAGCCGCTTCCACCTTGGAGCCACTCGATCTGCTGCTTCCTCCACCGCTGCGCTTGATTTCCTCGTCAAGCAATCTGCACTTGCAGAATTCCAGCGAAAGCTTGTCTTCCGGCATCGTTTCCAGGGCCGTTACAACGGTAGCGTAGGCTGGCCCTAGTGTGAGCAGCAAGTAGCAAACGATATCAATTTCCTCCAGCTTCGCTCCGGTCGACTTGTAGTCCCGGACGATCCGCTCAAAAGTGAGAAAATGATCTTGCAATTTTCCACCGTCGTGCCGCAGTGTGAGGAGTTTCTTCTGCAGGTGGAGACGACTGGCGATGCTCTTCCGCTGAAAGACCCGTTCCAGAGCCAACCAGATGGCCCTCGGGGACTGTTGATCCTGGATATACTCCAGCATGTTGTCGCTGATCCGGGATATCAGCATCGACTTGCACAGCCTGTCCTTTTTCGACCGCTTCTCGGTCGCTTTCGCCTTCGCCTCCCTTACCGCATCCGTATCCTCCTCCTTCACCATCAGTTCGGGAACCTCCGCCGCTTCCTGCTCGACGCAGCACTGGAGTTCGTGCTCCTCCAGCAGCACCGACATGCGGTACTTCCACTGCGGGTAGTTCGATCCGTCGAACTGAGGCACTCGTGCATTTTCCGCTTCTCTGTCCATTTCAAATGTTTACATTTACACTTTCCGCACTCGCGCAGTGGAAGCGTGCTGGGCCCATAACCTAATGGGTTTTTCGGAGGCAGTGTAACGGAATTAAACAAGAGAACTCGCGGAATTACAAATAGCAAAAAGGAAAGGAAAAGTTTTATTACTTGTTTACTCTTACAACGTTTGGAATTGAATTGAAAAACCCGCGCACACCCATGCGGTACGTTTGACAGCTAGATTGCTGAGGGAGTTCCGCCCAGTAGGCCGATACAACAGGAGTAGGGTATTGGCAATCCTAACAAGTGGTGCGTTCGAGAAAATGAGTGAGGCGAAATTTTCGATCGCCAAGTTGAACGGTAGCAACTGGCAAACGTGGAAAGTGCGGGTCGAGATGCTTTTATCCCGAGACGACTTGTGGAGCATTGTCGAAAATGCACTTCCCGAAGAGGCAAATCGCACCGAAGACTGGAAGACGAACGACAGGAAGGCTAAAGCGACGATCATTTTGCTGCTGGAAGACAGCCAATTGTCACTTGTGAAGAATTGTGTTTTCGCGCGTGATACGTTTAACACTTTGAGAGCTACCATCAAAAGACGACTCGGTCCGTTCGTTTGTCGCTTTTGAAAAAGTTATGTGCGTCAAATCTCGTCGAAAACGGAAATATCGAAAACCATTTGCGCGAGTTTGATGATTTGTTCGATCGCCTTGATGCCGCAGGTACAACCTTGGACAAGGATACCAAAATTTGTATGTTGCTCCGGCGCCTCCCCGCATCGTACGACGGTTTGGTGACCGCTCTAGACAGTCGTTCAGACGATGACATTTCACTCGATGTGCAGTTGGGTCATTGATAGTGGTGCGAGCGCGCATATGACCAACAATCGTTCGTTTTTCAATGCGTTGGAGGAATTTTCGGGTGGATATATAACGATGGCAGATGGCAAGAAGACCCAAATCCTAGGAGAGGGTAGTGGCATTGTGATTGGTGTTGACGGTTCCGGCGAAGACATGAAAATCGAAGTGAATGAGGTGAAATTTGTGCCGAGACTTTCCACAAGCCTCATTTCGGTTGGCAAATTGGCACAAAAGAACTTTCGTGTTGTGTTTGACAATGACGGATGTGAAATTGTGAATGCTAGTGGTGCTGTTGTAGTCACTGGGTTTCGGCATGGTGGTTTGTATTACTTGCGAGTAGCAGAAGCGTCGTTGGCTGCTTCAGAAAATCGGCATAGAGTGGACTGTCAGCACCAGTGGCATAGGAGGCTCGGTCACCGTGATTGGGTCGCTGCTGAACGGTTTCTGAAGGAAAACGTGGCTACAGGAATCAAGGTGAGTGATTGCGGTATGCGAGTAGTATGTGAATGTTGTTTGCAGAGTAAATCGGCAAGGTTGCCATTCAATCCAGTAGTCGAACGAAAGGCGACTCGTATTCTGGACATCGTTCACACGGACCTCTGTGGACCGATGGACAACATCACACCAAGTGGAAATCGATACGCGATGGCAATAACCGACGATTTCAGTCGGTTTACGGTAACTTACCTGCTGAAGCACAAGTCCGAAGCTGCTGGAGTCATTAAAGAGTATGTAAAGTGGGTTGAGAACCTCTTCGGTCGGAAACCGGCGATTGTACGATCCGATGGAGGGGGAGAGTTCATTAACAAAGAGCTTCGCAGTTTCTATAAGCAGCAAGAAATTCAGTCCCAATACTCTGCCCCCTACTCACCGCAACAGAACGGCGTTGAACTTGTTTGTTGGTCGACGCTGGAATGGAAAAGCGTTTCTGGGGTGAGGCAATGCTAACCGCCACATACATTCAGAACAGATTGCCATCAAGGTCGATCCAGAAAACCCCTCACGAACTCTGGTGGGGAAGAAAGCCGGATTTAAGCCACATCCGTGTGTTCGGTAGCCAAGCGTTTGTCCACGTGCCGGATGCCAAGAGGAAGAAGCTGGATAGCAAAGCCCGAAAGTTGACTTTTGTGGGCTATGCGATGGAGCAGAAGAGAAACGGATAAGATCACGGTGAGCCGAGATGCTCGCTTCATCGAGATGATGGATGGGTCGGCGTCAGTCGAAATTTCAGCTGGAATGAAGAAGAAAAATGAACGTGTGGAAGAAAAAGAGGAAGAGGTAGAACTGATTCTCTTCAAAGAAGAGAAGGAAGAAGTGCTCGAAGAAACAAACGAAGATTACTTCGAAGCTGAAGCAGAAGATGAGGCTGCAGAGCCTGAAGCAAGTTCCAGCCCAAGAGTCCGTCGTTCGGTTAGACCGAACATTGGAGCGAAGCCCCGTCATTTGGAGGAATATGACCTGGAATATGCCGTAGTTTTCGCAGCGTGTGCTGTGGAAGGTCCAGCCGACCACAAAGAAGCTTTGAAAGACCGTGTTTGGCGTGACGCTATGCTAGAAGAGCTGGAATCTCATCGGAAGAACGAAACGTGGAAGTTGGTCCCATTGCCGGATGGGAAGAAGCCTATTGGTTCAAAATGGGTTTACAAGGAGAAGAGAAATGAAGAGAATCGTATCATAAAACATAAGGCGAGGCTGGTAGCCCAAGGCTACGCCCAGCGCTCCGGAATTGACGTTGGAGATGTGTACGCGCCCGTTACCTGCCAAGCAACGTTTCGAATTTTTCTTTCGATGGCGGCGAAGAATTATATGCTCGTCCGCCACATGGACGTGAAGACGGCCTACCTCTACGGTTCACTCGAGGAGGAGGTGTTCATGCGTCAACCACCTGGTTTCATCGTTCCTGGGAAGGAGAATTTCGTATGCCGTCCCCAGCGCAGCATTTATGGGCTGCGGCAGTCTGCTCGATGCTGGAATCGACGATTGGATGAAGTGTTAGTGAAGAATGGGTTCAAAGCTGCTTTAGAAGATCCGTGCCTGTATGTGAAAGACATCGGAAATGCCAAAGTGATTTTGATTGTTTATGTGGACGATTTGTTGATCGCGCCAACGGACAAGTCGCTGATCGAGAAGATTTGTGACAAGTTGAAAACGGATTTTGAACTAACGTGTTTGGGAGAAGTGCGACATTTTCTGGGCGTTGAAGTCAAGCGTGAAGGTCATGTGTTCAAGTTGGGATTGCGTAATTATATTGACAAGTTGCTAAAAGTTTTTGGTATGGAACAATGTAAGACGGCCAAGTCGCCCATGGACCCCGGATATTTAAAAATGGTGGACGGTGGTGAACCGTTCGATGATCCGACTGGCTACCGTAGCTTGGTCGGGGGACTGCTGTATTTGGCCATCGTTGCCCGGCCGGATATAGCAGCAAGTGCAGCAATCCTAGGGAGACGATTCAGTGCTCCTAGGGACTGTGATTGGACCGCGAGGAAGCGTGTACTTCGCTATCTGAAGTTTACGAGGTGTTACCAGTTACAACTTGGACGAGAGCAGCAACAGCAATGTCTAACAGGTTTCTCGGATGTGGATTGGGCCGGTGACGTTGAGAGTCGCCGCTCGACATCCGGTATTTTATTCAAGATTAGTGGAGGTTGCGTTATGTGGGCCAGTCGACGACAGCCATGCGTGAGCTTGTCATCGATGGAGGTTGAGTACGTGGTGCTCAGTGAGGCGTGCCAGGAGGCTTTATGGCTCAGACAGCTGCTACGTGATTTGGGGGAACCACAGAACCAACCAACGACGATTATGGAAGACAACCAAGGGTGTTTGGCTTTTGTTCATTCGGAACGTGTAAGCAGGAGATCCAAACACATTGATACGAAGGAACGTTTCATAAAGGAGCTTTGTGATCGTGGAGAAGTTCGGCTGCAGTATTGTCCGGCAGATAAAATGCAAGCCGACATACTGACTAAACCATTGGGTCCCGTGAAGCACCGGGAGTTCTGTGAGCTGCTTGGACTCTGCGAGGAGCTATCAAGTGAAAAGAGTTCACATTGAGGGGGAGTGTGGGAAGGTACAATGCTCACCTCTTATATGTACATTCTTTGTGCCTTTGCTAACCTTGTTATATGCACCTTCCGTGCGCATGCACCTTCCGTGCGCATGCACCTTGTTTCTGGTGAGTGCTCTATCAAAGAGAAAAGCTCACATGTAAAACTTCGCTACGACGTGCAAGACGTGTATTCTATTCGGCTAAATAAAGTTACTGTGAAATCGTTGTTCTCGCGTGTTATTTCCTCCACTATTTCCGAAGATCCTTCGCCGGTATTCTGCTGTGTGATATCATACTCCGCCGACAAATCTCAGTAACCCTGCAAACCTGTCAATTTCAAGATGTGAGTTTTTGTTTAGTTCGAAAGCCATTAAAAAAATGGATAAGAAACAGCATAACATCATCGAACTATTGAACTAAATATAAAATATAATGAAAAAAAAAGAAACATTTGATTTTTGTAGGTTGATGTTTCTAAGGTGATAAAACGGTGGATTCAGTTGAAATAAACTGATGATGTTTTTCTTAAGGTTTAACTTCTACTGATTTTTGGATTTGCATTTTATTTTATGTATCTTCATATGAGCAATACAAAATAAAAATTGATGGATCGATAGTAATCTGAACCCGAAGTAATCTCCTCAGACATGTATTGCAGATTGTGAGTGTAAGCAAAGATTGCATAAATTTATTATCTTGAACGCATTGAATGCAAAGTGCTCGCAAATTATGGGGATTGTGGATTTGCTTCAGTAAATCACAAGCAAGTTTGCTGAAGTTACAGTAAAGTTCTGTCAGTTTCATGAAATTTATTTTTGTTGGAATAACAGTAACATTTATTTGGATGGATAGATTGGTGCGGCAAAATCCAACAAAATTTTGTTGACTTCCAGCAAAAAAAAATGAGTGTAAAACGACTCTCATATAAATGGACTCTCCATTGATCTTTAACTTTTGATTTGGTCGATGAATTATTTTTTTTTTTTGCTTTTCGTTGCGCAAGTAAACAAAGAACCACAGTGTTGCCTGAAAAAGTTTGAAATTTCAAGGTGCAAATAATTTCACCACTTTATAGAGTTGCCATACGCCTCATATTTGTTGCACATCGTTACACCAACAGTTATATTCACCATAAAATGTGAAATGGAGTTTTAAAAACTTTGTAAGAAAATGAGGAGTGCATGAAAAAATAAGCCATTAACGCTAACGTAACAAGAAATGCATTGCCTTTAAAGGAAAAACATAAAAAATAGGGGGCTAGGTCTGACAAGAAAGATGTGATTGCAGCAAAAATGTACCAATACTTGAACCTTGATTACCCATCGGCTACCATGACATTCCTTTTTTTTGGCTTGTCCTGTACCTGTTCCTGTTCTGGGCTTCTGCTCGTCACATTTCCGAATCTATTCTGGAATGAAAATTTGACGACGTCGTCAACGTGACCGTTTTCTTCTAGGTACGGAATCGCATCCACTCTCACTCGCCACCTGCTGGCAGTTTCCTCACCAAACCTTTGCGGAGAAGCGGATTTTTCAAGTGTTTTTTCAACTCCACTGTCATTACCTGGTTGCACCATTGTTCCACTATGCTTTTGCATTACACAGTGCAGTATGCTCTTGACGGTCGCATTTTTAGCTTAGTTTGCTGACATGCTTCGACATTGACTTTGGTAAAATGAAAGAAAACCTCGAATGCTCTCGAGGCTCTTCAGCCACAATTTGGGGCAATCCGCTTAAAACAGGTCGTTCCGAAGGTTCATTGGGTGTGACCAGCTGAGCTGTTTGGGTTACCACAGCTACTCGAATTAAGAATACCATCACACAACAAAATAAATTTTCGATATTCATGAGATTGCATTATGGTTTTTTGCCATTTTTGCCATTTTTGCCAGAAAACAGTATGAATTTGCCTTTTGAAATATAATGATGTTGAAATAATAAAAATATGGAACCCGAATTCGAACCTTGAACGTTAGACCATCGGTTCCAATTGAAGCTTGTTGGCTTCACCACACGTACATTACACCACACAGTTCTACACACCTATATATATGAGTGCTATCACCATCTCTCACTGAGAGGTAGACAGCTGCACCCCTCACACGGTTCATTCTCCCTCAGTCCATCTCATACTATAGACACTCAAGTAATAGACCGGACAACGTGCCGCCATGTTGTATCCAAAACGAACATTTCCCATACAATTTGACAGTTGTTTTGGATACATCAACTGTGTCAGAATCACGTTATAATGAAACATAGGGGTCACGAGAGTAAACCTATTAAGAATTTACATGTAAGGCGGAGATTGAAAAGGGGTTATTTTTCGAATTTGCTCTCTTCTATGAACACTTTTTCTTTAAAATCTCGGCCATACCAAGAAAACTTCTTTCCTGTCAAAACTACCAGAAGAAAAAGAAGTGCGCGTTGTGTGTTAAAGTTGTGGAAGAAAAGTTATTTCAGACTAAAATAGTGTACTTCTTATTAATCTAATGGTGTGCTTCTTGTTATAGTTTCAGTTAGCAGTCCTCAAAATAGCAGTACGGTGTGAAAAGCCACAATTAAGTGATTAGGAGCTAATAGTACAGTTGGTGTGACTACTGATGTAAATAGTAAACTCAAATGTTAAAATAGATTTTGTGAGTTATAGTTCGTTTATAGATCTTTTTAAAGTACAATATCCAGAAGGATACGACATAATGAACAGAATCAAGAATCAGAAAAAGGTATTTTGATTTAAATATTGTGAAACCACTTCAGGACAGTTAACACGTCACATGGTAGGGTACTTTTTCTTTTGTTCGTTTGGAACAGGTGAACTACCCGGCATGAGGCTTCAGAGCTTGAGTAGTTGGCCCAAATCTAGCGCACAGCAATACGCCATTCTTCCCTCGTTGTCCAGAGGTTCCGAAAAGCTAAATTGCACCAACTCCGCTTAGAAGCTCATTTGAAAGTGGACTCGAACGAGTTCCGTGAAGCCATAGGATCGGAAAACCACAATTGGGACCGATAGGAGTCGGTTGAAGTTTTTGTTTGGTCTGCACTGGAGCTTGGGGTAATGCCCAGTAGGGGAGAATAAATTCAAAATGTTCTAAGCACAAAATTAGGCGGTAGCATAACTTTTTCAGAAGTGCATCCCTTGGTTGAATAAGATTTCACTATCTTTTGTTATTTCCTCTTTATTCAAGTTTGTAAAGAAACTATCAAGCCTCGTCTTCTGGTGGTCAACTCGAAATTAGTTTTCTTACGCTTCTGAGTAAATTGCAGTACATAGACCTAGCCTTAAAATTCGGATTTACTCGTAATACTTCTGGGGTCACCGATTCCGACTTAAGTGCCTTGTAATATAAATAAAACTATGCCATTTGGATTGAAATAAAAAATAGTTTTAACATTCAAAGATTTATGTTTTAGATAAATTCTCGACTAATTCATGATTAGGGCCTAAAAGCCATTTGTAAACAATGACTTTAAACATTGATCTCTCACGAATCGCGAGCATTCTACTATATCCAGCTACTCCATTTTGTAGAACTAACATTCGTCTACCAGATGCTGCTCTTATTTCACGAGAGAGATTTAAGATTCAAGAGAAATCGGCATTTAAAGTCATTGTTTACAAATGGCTTTCAGGCCCTTAACATGAATTACGCAAGAATTGTAGAATGTAAACCGAAAGCGTGGCATGAATGCAAATTAATTTTATTCCAAGAAATTTCAAGATGAAAGTGTCACGCAAAATAAAAGTATGATGTTTCGATTGAAATAAAAATTGCTGTAACATAAAAAGGTTTTTTTTTCAGATGAAACTTTATACCTTTCACAGCATGTCTCAGACATACTGCAGGTAGTCTTTTTGGCCGCTTCTCTCTTGCACATAATTGCTATGAATTATTACAAGTTAGTCATAGAATGTCATCTACATTCGTCAATTCGAATGGAAATCCATGTTTGTCCATCTTCACGCAGTTCTGGCTACAACTCGGCTAAAAGGTGCTCCGAAGGCCCTCCCAAATCATATATGATACAAACGAATTCCTTCAATTTTTGTTTCAGCAGACAAATGTGATCGACAAGCGTTTGTAGCATATCTATCGGATTCCATTATCACCTTTTGCCTGGAAATAATAGAAGCAAAATAATTATTCACTTTTCGGAACTACTTAAAGCGAAAACACCGCCGAGGTACCGACAACGAACATGAACAATCCATTTTCCTCGCAATTTTCACACTACGTGTACGAAAGTGGACGGGACCAAAGAAGAGCGCAGTATAAATTTTATGAAAAATTAACAATTTTGAGAAGTAAAGTGCAAACCATTTAATAAAACAAGATTTTTTAAATGTAAAAACCGTGCGCGTATCACACAAAAGCATTACGAATATTTCCCTGCATCTGTGATAATGTTGCACCTAAGGTTGCACTCCTCAATCATGATATTGCTTTAACTGCCGTTGTTCATGGATAAAAAAAATCATAACCAATGTATATGAAAATCTTATAATTTTTCGCCATAACGATTTACACATAATGTCCATATGATAATGTCATAAACTATATGAGAAAGATCCAATAAGATTTATAACGGAATTCATATGGTGTTAATGCAGCTCTTCGCATATGTTTTATATGGTGTGTTATGGCATTCATCATAATGAGGAAATAAAAATCATAAACTTGACACATACTTTCTACATGGTAGGAAAAATGAGGTTAGGGCAATTTTACCAATATTATGATTTAAAAAAATTCTATCAAACTAAAAACAAATAACTTTCATTAAAGCTTATATTTGGCTTCTCCTCAACTCGTTACAGGGACATATAACAATTAAGTTACAATTTCCATCGGTTTGGCCAGCGGATTTCATTTTTGTTTCTTCCTTCTCGACATATTTATTTCAACTGTGGATTCTGACATGCTGGTCCTTCTATAGTACAAATGTTAGCCGCCTTAAAACGGACTCCGGGAATATCGATGGCGTAACATTATGTGACCGTAGCCGGCAACCAGGATCTCGTTGTTTTCTTCGATGTAGGCATGCCGGGGAATGAAGCTAGTGATTTTCTTGCCGTTCTCGGTGAGCTGCATTTGGACGTATTGACCGATGGTGTAGTTTGGCTGCTTGAATTCGATGCCGACCTTTTCTAGCACGATCCCCCAGAATTGATCGGCTCTGGCGTATGGATTGAACTTCCACCGGGTGCCCAAAGTATCTTTCTGGTAGTTCTTATCGGCTCTTCGCTGATCCCGCGGGGACGGATGCGCTTCCGAGCGGTCCATGTGGTTTACCTTTTCAGCGCAATGTAACTAAACCAAACGAATACTTATAAAAAAATACAAACTACTACTAAATTTATATAGACAATGACCAATACCTGTCGAGCGCCATGTTGATTTCTCAATCCAAAACATAATCAAAAGTATGTGTCAAATCTTATAATTTTCAGTCATTAGGCGCGACACATACTTTTCATTGTATATGAATATGCAAACTATCTGTCGAGATAATATATTGGAAGCGAAGCACAAATGAAAGTTATTTTATTAGTTATGAAATATATGTGATCACAACACATAAAGGGTATAACTTTGCATTGATGTATTGATTATTTGATTTTTTATCCGTGTAGCGTCATTAATCAACTGAATTCATCTCATGTTCTCAAATAAAATCAATTTCATTTTATCGTTTATTATTAAAATTGATAAACTTACAACCAAAGAAAAAAAATGGCCATGATTATTTGGTTATTGCATACAAACTACAATGGGGGCATTGCTGGAATAAAACAAATATAATAAAATAAAACTTGAACATTAGAACTTTTTCTACACAGAAAGAAATCTTGTAGTAAAAACTACCATTTTACCCGACTACGCCTGTCTTTAAAACTACCATGAAATTTCAGTCAAATTTACTACGTTTACGGTAAAATTTTCAACGTATTTGGTATATTTGACAAACCTCATATTGATATCAACCGCACCATGGTTGATCTAATCGCAGGCATGGTAAAATCAAACGTATTTGTAGTCAGCTGAAAATTGTTGGTGATTGCGCTTAATTTAACCCCCGAAATGGTAGTTTCTACTGCGACTTTTTTTTGCGTGTATATATATAATATCCAGCATGGATTGAATTGGTCGTGATGATGAATTACTCTCGTGATAATTATCTCCATCCCCCTCATAGAAATTGTTGGAGACGCCCTACACGGTTGTTTGCGAAAACCCATTAATGGGTGAAAAAACACCCATTTTTAAATAGCTCTCCTATCTGTCATAAAATGGGGGAATTTCTGAATCAGACAATGGGTAAAAAAAATACCCATTAGAGAAAACCTCATACAATAACAAAAATGGGTGAAAAAATGTTCAATGTTGGTGAAACACGGAAACATAGAATCATGGAGGATCTTAGAAAGAAGTTGAGCACAGATTCATACGGAAATCTAAAGGGTAAGGATTATTATTCTTATTTATTTGAAACGCTCATTTATTTTAAATATTGTAAAAGGTTATCCCTACCCAATTGATGGATGTGTATACATCTAAGAAAATACGTTGGGTGATTTGGATCAGCACATCAAATTTGGACATAACCTCAACACTTCACTATCAACATTTGGGAACCTCAGCCGGCACATGTTTGAAGGATTTATTTCCAAAAGTATTTAGGTTAGTATTAGGTATATCAAAAAAGGCATGAATAAACAGTACAACTATTTTCATGTTTTATTTATTGCATTTATTCATTTAACACCATGACAACCATGAACTTATAATCTACCAAACTGCTACATAATCTATACGCAAAAATGGGTAATTTTTACCCATTATGGGAAAACCTGGCTTCTTCGCAATGGGTGAATAAATACCCATTTTGTGACATACACTGCTTTTACCCATTAATGGGTAAACTCGATTTACCCATTAAATGAGGAGAGACACTTCTAGCGAAAATGGGTGTTTTTCACCCATTAATGGGTTTTTTCAAACGACCGTGTAGCAATTTAACCGGCTTACATCTCCAATTACACTGCCTTACCGGCGCAATAGATCATTGCACGAAGGCGTCATCAATGCAGTTTTGACAGTTCAGGGAGCTTGTTTACGTGGACTTAGAATATTTTCGGTAAGATCGGTTTGAGATTTTGTGCTCACAATTTGTTGCGGTTGAATTAAACTTGCCGGAAAACAGACACCAGTGCTTATTTTTACATCATTTCCTGAATCTAATCGTCAGAATCCGAAAAAAGCCAATGAAAATTTTTGTTCGAACGGTCCAAATTCTAACACCTTGTAAACAAGCTCCCTGAACTGTCAAAAAAGTGAGGTTAATAGATTCGGTGCAATGATCTATTCCTCCCGACATTTCAATTTTGACGTCTTCTTTCGCAACTCCGACAGCATCGAAACGAAAATCAACAAACTCATCGCAGTCATAACCTAAAATAAAACCTCAGCAGCGAACAGTGTAGTTTTGGTTCGTTCGATTATAGTCAGAATCGTGAAAAATCACAACTTCTAGCAGTTAGCAAACAATTGTGATCTATTACCGTGAACAACCCTCCTGGCAAGTATGTCTCGTGGAAGCAGCGCCGGATTCGACCGTCACATTACGATTTTCTCTCCGGAGGGTCGTCTCTATCAAGTTGGTAAGTGACAACTTGGATCATAATGTTGTTTGAGTGACAAGGCAAATCACAGTATGACGGTTTACCCTCCCCAGAATATGCCTTCAAGGCAATCAACCAGGAAGGACTAACATCGATTGCCCTGAAGGGGAAGGATGTGGCAGTGGTGGCCACCCAGAAGAAGATTCCCGACAAGCTGATCGACCCGTCCACCGTGACACATCTGTATCGTCTGACGAAGCAGATCGGATGTGTAATGACCGGTCGGATTGCCGATTCCAAGTCGCAGGTGCAACGAGCTCGCTATGAGGCAGCCAACTGGCGATACAAATACGGCTACGATATGCCGGTTGATGTGCTGTGCCGCAGAATGGCCGACATCTCGCAGGTTTACACGCAGAATGCCGAAATGAGACCGCTTGGATGCAGTTAGTAGATTATGGGAAATCTTCACATCATACTTGATTTATCATAAAACCCCTTGATTCCAGGTATGGTGCTGATTGCGTTTGACGATGAAAACGGACCGTGTGTTTATAAAACTGATCCAGCTGGGTACTACTGCGGTTACCGGGCCATTTCGGTCGGTGCGAAGCAAACCGAGGCCAACAGCTATCTGGAAAAGAAGCTGAAGAAAAAGACCGACTTCAATGAGGAGGAAGCCATCCAGCTGGCCATCACCTGCCTGTCCACGGTCCTAGCAGTGGACTTTAAGCCGTCGGAAATCGAACTGGGATTGGTCAGCAAGGATAAGCCGGACTTCCGAACGCTGACTGAGGAAGAAATCGAAGTCCATCTGACTGCTATTGCTGAGAAGGATTAATCGATGCTCATATTTACGTACGATTTTCAATTCTTATTCAATTTATTCTCCAATTCAGTGGGTGGAAATACACATTTACTTTAAAAATAAGAAATCTTACAGATCTATCTTTTAACTTTTACTTCCCTGCTGCGGTAGCTTGTGGATTTCGCAGCACCAGGATGACCGAATCGCCTCGTAGGAACATCTTCGAGATGAATCGATCCTTGTTGACGGGTTTGACCTTTTTCTTGCCCTTGCCGGTCCGGGGAACTTCGGTCCACATTTCTTTGACGTTTTCCAGTACCATGTTGCAGTGCCGGTCGAAGGCTTTGACTCGTCCGAGAAGTTTCTTGTTGTTGCGGCAGTTGATCAGTACCTGAGTGTTGTTTTTCACCGATTGCGTCAGCACGGACAGTGGGCCCGTGTTGAATTCCTCTTCCTCCTGGCGGGCGAGTTCCTCCGGTGTCAGCTCGGATTTTGGTTTTGCGAGGGCCCTGATGGAAGGGAAGTTTGGTTAGAATCGGCGAAGCAATATAAATGGATGGTGGTTACTTACATGTTTCTGCTGATATAATAGAACGTATGCTGAGGTTATGGATTGTTCGAGATTTTGGAAAAACTCTTCGAATGATAGTTTTTCCGGTAAATTCACTTAATTCTTTCCAAGGCGTTGGGATAACTCGAAGAGACGCTGGAAATGGTCGTGTTTTGCTTTTCGGCAAAGACGTCAAAAATCGTTTGATATTTTTGACAAACAGCGGAGGCCAAGTTTTTGTCGGACTACACGCTGTTTCTAAACTAACCAAAATTGAGTACGGTTTACACAAATTCGTCGGCTACTCAAAAGATGGTTAGGAGTAACACGTTGACAATGAGTAAACACCGATTGGATTCAAGCCGATGTTGACTGTTTGTCATCTTACCACTATAGGAACTATCTTAACTCACTTTTGAGTAGCCATACCTGCGACGAATTTCTGTCAATTGTACTCAATTGTGGGTAGTTTAGATATAGTGTGTACTCCGACTCTGAGGGAAATCAAACTTGCGAGGGGCGTTGTGGTATGAAAAATATATTTTCATGCACGCAATTCTGAAGCTACTCATTTTTTAATTCGAAACCCAGTACGCAAGAAGTTCGTCCTGAGGCATTCGTTAGTCACTGGTGAGTGACTGAAGAAAAAAAAATGAAAAAAACAAACGTTTGATAGAAGAGTTCGAACTTTATTGTTCATATTGTTGTTTTTTCATCGATGCACCAGTCAGGAGTATTTTTTCAGTTGTCTTTTTGAGTTTTTTGTTGAAAACAGTGACCGAACTACCGCGAATTATGTCGGAATTATGTCGGAAATCGGAGCTTCAAATGATAAAGACTTGCTTAAATAAACGCTACTAACTTTAAATCTCAATAAAACACTAAATTCTAATTGTAACTTTGAAGATTTTTTTATTTTAACAGAAAACATTTATTATTGTGAGAAATGTTGTTGTATTAGTGAACAAAAATCACTTGCTCACTACTACATACACTATTTTGGTCGACTCACTGAAATGACTCACGTTAGGGTTAGTTACTCTAATGTTACTCTAACGCAGACGTCTGGAATCAGCAAACGCCTAACACAATGTTGCAGTATAGCGTAATTTTAGTCGAGAGTTACCCTAACGTGAGAATACTTCTTAGGCTAATGAGTTAACATGTTACTCGATGTTTCGAGTCATGTTACGCTCACTCTCCTTGCTGGGAAAGCACTCAGTAAAGCCAAAAGGAAACTTACCCAGATATGGGTAAACATACTAAACATATACACTGATGGATAAAACCTTTTGAAATACATTATTCATGCCTTATGTTGATATGAATGATGTTTGTACGTTTATCTTGATAATTGCAAGTAATTCTAACACGCAGGAAAAATAAACCCTGTTAAAAATTCTGAATAGACATATTAAAAATAATATCAACACAATTAGATATATATGATACCATATAAGCACCGACAAACCGACATGAATGACAATAGAAAAAGTCTTAATATTTCTGTTCAAATCATATTACTGACACCTATCTTCGTGTTTGCTGAGAACGTTTATTTAAGCCACAAACATGCTTGGGAACTTGATAACAAGGTTTATGACTGAGCAATTCTGGACCGATTTATTTGATGTAGATAATATGATTCTATGGGTTTTGACAGATGGCATTGCTGCACATTTGAATCGGTCGTTATGGATTCTTGATCAATAGTTAAGATTGAGTTTTTTGTCGGTTTGTCGGTGATATAAGGTTGAAATATTAATTACCTAGCAGGAGTACCTACACAGAGAGGAATTTGATGGTCAATTTTACCATTATTGGGGGTTAGGATGACTATTGCAGTATAGTGATTTTGAACCGACTATGATCATGGTCAAAACTGCCAATAAAAATAGTTGATGCAACATTTTCCATAATGTTGGAATAGTCTTTGTTACCATGATCATAGTCAAAATTGCCAAGAACGTGGTAAATTCGACCATTTTCATGGTTATTGAAACCATTATATGCGATAGTCATCCTGACCATGATTTAATTGTCGGTCCAACGATGAAATTTTTCTCAGAGTAGGATAATATATGAATGTAAAATAATGTGAAATTTGGAATAAATAAAGAGTTAAAAATAAGGACTTGAAGAAAGAGTGGATGAAAGTGAGTTATAAAGATGGCACAAGTGTTTCCCAGGATTTTATGGGTAGCGTTAATTCCAAGGTGCAGGCGTTTAGCCTAGGAGAGGAGGCTGAATAAAAAACTCTGCAGAAACACAGCTAAAATGTGCTCATTCATTTTTGAAGAGTTTCAAAAATATCCGACTTAAAATTATTTTTTGGTGATAATTTTTGTCGGTTGAGTACAATCTTACAATGAAATATTTCCGGAACGAATAAACTCGCAAAGCTGACTCGTGAACTACAGCTTTTTTTAACCCGAATGTGTCTGACAGGATACTCGGGTACACACTAAATTCAAATGATTGTCACTTAGGCAATTATTGACTGATTTTAATTTCTTTAGCAACGATAGATTTAAAAACTCATTCGCTTCATGGACATTATCGGTAATGATCATTTGGATTCATCTGGTTCCCGAAAATCTGGATTACCTGGGCTGTGGTCTGGACACGATTTATGAATGTCAGCTGAATTTCCGGGAATGGGTGTCAACATTTTTGGAGAATTCCTCGAAACTATTTATATTCCATTGTGGGCCATATGCTGATTTGTCCCCGTAGTATTTCTCCAGTAGAATATTTTTCAACATGGCCAATAACTTGATGATTTGTCCTCAGACCTGTCATTCCGGAACAGGTTCCTGTAAAATTTCTCCAGAAGGATATTTCTCAACGTTTTGTGGTGATTTGTCTTCGTGGAATTCCCTCGGACCTGTCATTCTTGAACTTTTCATTCCCGTGGGGCCTCGAGTAGCCATGAACATTTTAAGTAGGAAAACCTGGCAATATGGGTATCAAATTCATTGAAATTTCTCAAGTGCACACAAAACATAAATCTTGTTTTCTAAAAATTTTGCACTTTACCCAGGGGGTTAGTCACTCTGCCACATTGTGTTTGTGTTTCAGTGTGTCGGAAGGTGTTTCTGTGTTTCAACTCTGATGGAAATCAATGTTTACGCCTATATCATAAGTTTCGTCGTGATTGATGATCACCCCTCGCTTCATAGAAGACTACGAACTGGCAACAATGTTTTTTTTTCCGTATACCAAATTGTTCTTTTGTTTCCGCGTGGACGCGACTTATAATCCTCGATAGTAAAGTTAGTTAAACCTAGTTTTCCTCGTGATTTTCCGTACTGAATCCGATTCCCTTCCGACGCGCTGGTGTGTGGCTAGTGTCCGCTGTGTTACCGTTGATCATCATCGTGACTGTTCCATGCGAAACCGGTCGATAGTCCGACAGGTTATGGGCCCAGGGAAAAGCCCCAGTGCGATCGTGTGAGAAGGATTTTGAGGTTAAGTGTTTTCCCCTCTGTGCGAGGAAGAAATTGCGAGAAGGAGTCAGTGCGCGAAGACAATGGTGGATGCAAGATTTGCGTTTCCCAAATTGAATGGGCAAAATTGGCAGACGTGGCAAATCCGTCTGGAAATGCTGCTAAGCCGGGAGGATCTTTGGTACGTTGTGAAAGATCCTGTTCCCGAAGAAGAAGAAGATCGCGATGAAGATTGGTGTAGTGATGACCGTAAAGCAAAAGCAACGATTGTTTTGCTACTGGAAGATAGCCAGCTCTCACTTGTTAAAAACAAACAGTTCGCGCGTGATGTGTACATGGCACTGAAAAATTTTCATCAGAAAACAAATCGTTCCGTCCGTGTTTCTCTGTTGAAACGATTATGCGCGATTAATCTTCGGGAAAATGGTGATCTGGAGCAGCACCTAAGTGAAACGGATGAGCTTTTCGACCGCCTGGATGCTGCCGGCACGAAGTTGGATACCGACACTAAAATATGTATGCTCTTGCGTAGCTTGCCACCGTCGTTCGACGGGATTGTTTCCGTGCTGGACAGTAAAGCAGATAACGAGATTTCGATGGACACTGTAAAAGCTCGACTGATGAGACGAATATCAGCGTCGTCGGGAGCGAGATGGGCAGCCAGCAACGCCTGAGAAGGCAATGCGTTCCGAAACTCGCCCCACCGGAGGTAAGAAACCGACCGAAACTCGGACGTGTCACTATTGTAAACAGCCAGGTCATCTCAGGCGCAACTGCCGAAAATACATGGCACTCCACAAGGAGGAGGCATCGAAGAAAGAAGGAGCAAAAGCCGTAAATAGTGAAACCCGAAGTGTAGCGTTTACCGTCGGATGTGATTTTTCATCGTGGGTGATCGACAGTGGAGCCAGCGCTCACATGACGTCCGATGAGTCTTTCTTCTCATCGCTTGAGAAATGTGATATGGGTTGGGTTACCCTTGCTGATGGTAAGCGTACACAGATTCGCGGTCACGGAAATGGTGTGTTGTTTGGTGTCGATGACAAGGACATTACAGTGAAGATCGAAATGGATAAGGTGCAGTACGTACCCGGGCTTGCATCAAGTTTGATTTCCGTGAGCCAGTTGAGCCGGAAAGGACTGAGTGTAAACTTTGAGAAGGATGTATGTAACATTTGCGATCAAACTGGAAGTGTAGTGGTAACCGGAATGCGGCATAACGGAGTGTATCACTTGCGACAGGGAGCGACGTCGTTGAGCGCCACTGTTGGTCAGCACACCGAAAATTGCCAACATCAGTGGCATCGGCGGCTAGGCCACCGTGATTGGGCAGCGGTGGAACGTCTGGTGAAGGATGACATGGCGACTGGTGTGAAGGTAAGCAAATGTAATTTGAAGATCGTTTGCGAATGTTGTGCTGAAGGAAAGTCGGCTCGCGCTCCATTTCCACCGATTGAGGAAAGGAAGTCTAGCCAAGTGTTGGATATCATCCACACCGATTTGTGTGGTCCTATGAAACAGACGACTCCTAGTGGCAATCGTTACGTGATGCATCTTATAGATGATCACAGCCGTTTCACAGTGACGTATTTGCTTAAGAGCAAATCTCAGGCGGCGGGAAATATCAAAGATTTCGTTCGATGGGTAGAAAATGTATTCGGACGTAAACCTCGCGTGATCCGCTCAGATGGCGGAGGAGAGTTCGCTAGCTCTGAGTTGCGAAGCTTTTTCAAGAAGGAGGGAATCGTGCCGCAATATACTACGCCGTTTTCGCCGCAATCCAACGGAGTCGCGGAGCAAAAAAACCGTTCAATAACTGAGATGGCAACTTGCATGTTGCTGGATTCCGGTTTGGAGAAACGTTTTTGGGGCGAAGCCGTGTTGACGGCCACTTACCTCCAGAATCGGCTGCCGTCAAGATCCATCCAGCATACTCTCTATGAGTTGTGGTGGGGAAGAAGGCCGGACCTCAGTCACGTAAGAGTGTTCGGAAGTGAAGCCTACGTACACATACCGTCGGTGAAGAGAGCTAAAATGGAAAGTAAAGCTCGGAAGCTTACCCTGGTTGGATATTCCATGGAGAATAAGGGTTACCGGTTCGTCGATCGTGAGACCAATCACATTACAGTGAGTCGTGATGCACGGTTCGTTGAACTTGGAAATGGTTCGTCGTCGTTGGAGTTCCCAGTTGTTCCCGAGAAGGAGCAACAAGCTGCTGTGGAGAAAGTGAAAATTCTGCCGTTTAAAGAAAACAGTGAAGAACCAGTGGGTGTGAAATCACCAAAAGTATACATGAAGACCCTCTTAGTATCCGACAGCCAGTAGATGAGCTGAGTGATAGTAGCAGTGTATACGATTCGTTGAGTGACAATGAACAGCCATTGAGTCGTGAAGAACAACGATCGGCAAGGAAGACCCGTGGTGTTAAGCCTCAGTATTTGAACGATTTTGTGTTGGACATTGCAACAGGAAGTGCGGAATGTTGGCAAGAAGAACCGAACAGTGTCGAAGAAGCTAAACAGAAGCAAGTGTGGCGAGATGCAATGAACGAAGAACTTGAGTCCCATCGCCGAAACGGAACCTGGGAACTTGTGTCGCTTCCGAAAGGGCGCAAACTTATCGGTTCAAAGTGGGTGTTTAAAGCGAAGAAAAACGAGTTGGGACATGTAGTGAAGTGTAAAGCCCGTATTGTGGCACAAGGTTATGCGCAGAAATACGGAGTGGACTTCGACCAAGTGTATGCACCGGTCACGCAACAAGCTATATTCCGCACATTCCTCGCTGTGGCCGCTAAGAAAGGGCTCGCCGTCAAACCCTGGAGTACTGCCCGACCGACGTTATGGCAGCAGACATCTTAACTAAGCCTCTTGGACCTACGAAGCTCGAGCGCTTCCGGGAGATGCTCGGAGTTCCAGCGTGAAGTTGCGATACATTGAGGAGGAGTGATGGAAATCAATGTTTACGCCTATATCATAAGTTTGTCGTGATTGATGATCACCCCTCGCTTCATAGAAGACTACGAACTGGCAACAATGTTTTTTTTCCGTATACCAAATTGTTCTTTTGTTTCCGCGTGGACGCGACTTATAATCCTCGATAATAAAGTTAGTTAAACCTAGTTTTCCTCGTGATTTTCCGTACTGAATCCGATTCCCTTCCGACGCGCTGGTGTGTGGCTAGTGTCCGCTGTGTTACCGTTGATCATCATCGTGACTGTTCCATGCGAAACCGGTCGATAGTCCGACAAACTCATCTGTCAATACTACAATCTAAAATTTATGGTTATTGGCAACTATGTACATTTTTGATGATTAATTCACGCACACTTATGCATCATCTAAATCACATGAGTGCACGCAAGAGGGCAACAAAACAATGAGAAAAGTGTTTATTTTTCATTAAATCGAAAGTAAAATCATCTAGAACGAAAGTTCTTCGTTTGATTTGAAAGTGTTATGTTTCGGTTTAGTGTGTAAATTTAAAAGTGTTTTCTTTACAATGAAAATGGTAGAACTGTCAAATCCACCAAGCCAAAGCAATCCGTCGTCGTCATCATTCGAAATTTTTCAATGTTGTTATCCGCGTCCGCATCGGCTACGTTCTTCGTTGCTCCCGTCCGCTTTCGTACGCCTTGTGTGTAAATTGCGAGGAAAATGGTGTGTTCGTGTTTGCTTTGAGTAAAAACAAGTTGGGTGTACCTGGGGAGCACCTTTCAGCCGAGTTGTTGTCAGAACTGCCTGAGGATGGACGAATGCGGATGACATTCTATGACTCACATATAAGAATCCTTAGCAAATGATTTTTCAGGGCACTGCAGCTAAAAATTATCCACTCAAATCACTCATTCTAGTTACCATGGCAACTTTTAGAACTCTAAGGCGACTATAAGAAGATAAGGTACCTGCTGGTCGTCAGAATCTATGGCAACAAAATGGTATGGTTTTTTTTGGCAGCAAGCATCATTTATGCTGCTGCAAGCTGCTATCATACCGTAACCGGTGCTCTCTTTCAGTGGATCAATGCTCGGTTTGAGCTCATCGTAGGCGGTAGGCTACATTTCGTTAAAAATCGTTTCCTCCTTAGGTTCGAAGAGCAATTCGTAATCCTTCAGTCACTCCGCCATCTGAAGTACAGAACAAACAAGCATATAAGCTCATCTATGCAAAACGCGTCAAAGATGGAACATAAACACTAACCAATTGCCATCACTTTTTCCGCTATCGATTTTGTTTCGAAAAACACTGACGGATGCTACTCGATTCACTTGCTCGAAATAATCAAAACAAATATCGATAGTGCTGCCAGAAACTGCAAGGGTAGCTCGAATAGAAATGGCATGGCTGCCAGTCATCAATATCAATGCTCACCATTTGAGTAAGAATCGGTCACGATGAGACGCGATTACGCGTTGAATTTCGCGATTAATAATATTGTTGCGATTAATGACGATAATGGAAGCGATGGATTTTTTAAGTGAATTTGATAGGGATTCACAGCGATCCAATGTGTAATCGCAAAATGGCGTACCCCTCGGATAGAACTTTTTTTTTGACTTTCTAAACGAATCCTAGAGGGTTTGAGCTGTTTAGTGGAATACCTGTAACTAGAAATTAGAAGAAGAATTAGTATCTTCC
The DNA here is from genome assembly GCA_034211315.2 of Aedes japonicus. Classification (NCBI taxonomy): domain Eukaryota; kingdom Metazoa; phylum Arthropoda; class Insecta; order Diptera; family Culicidae; genus Aedes; species Aedes japonicus. Next base: position 26,522 of record JASCZW010005785.1, on the reverse strand, counting down.
ATTTAATTCCAACTACCTTTGCTTATCTTCGACAAGTGTCGAAGTTAAGCAAAGGTAGTTGGAATTAAATGGAAGATACTAATTCTTCTTCTAATTTCTAGTTTCTAAACGAGTTTTTCTTGTTACTGGTTCACAACGGATTTCTAATTTTAGCACAATCCTCACTCAAAAGCTGCATTCGGCATATAATAATCATCCGTGATCTAATCCTAATCCCTACCCTAATAGAATCATCATGAACTATCAAATATACAATGTTGGAATCGTTTTTGCCGCTGGCCGTCATGATATACCAGCATTTCCAAACACTTATATAAACAAAATTCATAAACTAATACTGCACGACGGTTCTCACAATTGCCATGAGAAAATCAGACTTGAAAGAAGTCCCTGACGCCGGTGGTTTCCAGTTCGTACATCGAAGGCGTCTTCGCTTCTGTTTCGGACGAAGGAGTATTGGACCCGTGGTTCTCCGTCGTTGTCGTGGGGGTTGGCTCGTGCACACCTAGGAATCGGACTTCGAGAACGAATCGTTGGACGGATTCGGATCCGATTCGCTGCGCCAGGTATTAACATCCTCGACAACCGCACCAATACGGTAATATCGGTAAATTGTTACCCTATTTGACAACTGGACACCGCACCGGGGATTGGTAACCGGGTTGAAATATGACAATTTGCTCGCTCGGTGAGCAGCCGGTTCGTAAATTTGACAACCCGACCCAAGCGAACCTACGTTGCTATTTGAAGAAAAATAAGCAAAACTAGTTAAAAAGCTAAAACAAAATCTTCATCTGGAAGACTTTTATTTTAATTTGAGTGTCTCGGATTTGTTTTTAAAGTGTTATTTGCTAATTTCACGTTTATTATGATATGTTGTGAAAAAATGAATGCGTCAAAACCCCGTGGAAGACAACGAAGTGCTTTGCCGGACTTGGCTGGATGATTCCCAAGATCCAATCTTTGGGACAAACCAGAACGTTAAAACCTGTACGGAAGAGTATTCAAACTATGATGAAAAAAAAAACAGCCCGACTTTGACAGCTATATCCGATTCTTTTTTTTCTATCAATCAGCGACGGCTTGCTTTTTGTGTTGGTGGATTTGACAGGTCTACAATTTTCATTGTAAAAGAAATTACTTTTAAATTTACACACTGAGCTGAAAAAATATACTTTCAAATCAAACGTAGACCCTAGTTGTTAATAATTTTACTCTTAATTTAATGAAAAATAAACACTTTTCAGAAGTAAAGTGCAAAACTTTTAATAAAACAGTATTTATTTTTTGTGTGTACATGTTGTGTTTTTTGTGTGTACATGAGTGAAATGTTACAGTTTTGTGCGTGACTTCGTCGTTGTCAGCTTTTATTGTTTGCATTTATAACGTACACATAGTTTGTTTATCATATATTTAAAAAAAACTATAGGGTGTTAAATAATCGAATTGCGTCAACATAAGCTACGTCTTGAATATTATTGTTGTACACCAATGTATCACCGTATATGTACATTACAAAATCGAGACAAGACTGGAAGCGGGTTGGCTGGAAACGTTCGTATGGACGACTAGTAACTTTCCGAATACTCTGATAATTACTATTGCAGCCTTGAATGAGTATGTAGGTGATTCCTAATGTTGACTTCAGACTTGGCGATTTCATTATTTAACGGCTATGAGGGAATCTGCGATCCAAACAAACAGACAGAATTAGACACTGGAGCAGAATTCTCTTCAAAATACCGACAACACGGGACCAGTGAAATGAATTGACTAAAATGAAAAATTGCCGGAATTTGTACAGAATTCCGACAAATTTTCATTCCAGCAACACAAGCAACATTATCGAACACAGATATTGCTGATTGCAGTTAAAAATGGACTCCGACAAAAACAGAAAAAGTGTGATAAAAGTGCACGTTTACGTCAAATCGTCAAATAATAATAATATATTATGTTATTAGGGAAGGTCCATTAATTATGTCACGCAGCAAGAGGGGGGGGGGGGGTTAAAAAATTCATTTTATGCGTGACGTAATTAATGGACGTTCCCTTATTACACCACGAGTTCAGCAGAATACGAATGATTCATTTTTGATCTTTGAAGGGTAATAAACATAAACCATTTATTTTAACACCATTTCAATACTTAGCAATCGAAACATTTCAGCAAACAGTAAACATGCTCGTTTGGCTCAGATTTTGACAGTTATCGCTGCTCGATTGGCTCAAAATGGCCGCTTCCGCATATCTCTGTACTCTGAGGATCACTAATTTGTGTTTATTTATTTCTGGAGAGCTTTAAAAATATCCGTCTTAAAATTAAGTTTTGGTGATCAATTTTGTCTGTCACATTTTGTTCGAGTACAATCTTAAAATTAAATATTTCCTACGATTACAAATAAACTCGCAAAGCTGAATCTTGAACAACAAAGTTCTTTAAAACTAATTTGCATGCTCTCCGTGAGTTATTTCAGTTGATGAATTATAACAATTTACTGACTATTTTCATACTACACACTTAGAAAAATTTACAGTATTCGGTAATTTTTTACCGAACTTTCAACAGCTGAACGTTCGGTAATCCGATTTACCGGATTTCGGCGAATTTTTACAGTATTCCGGTAAAAACATTACCGGAACATGTCAAATTTTACCGAAATCCGGTAAATCGGATTACCGAACGTTCAGCTGTTGAAAGTTCGGTAAAAAATTACCGAATACTGTAAATTTTTCTAAGTGTGTAGAAAACAATTGGCTGGTGAACCAATGAAAAACGATATGAATCATTGAGGTAAGGCTTATCTGGAGGTAAAACCCATAAAACATATTTAACGAACTTTATTCAATCTGTTAAGCACGAACAAGTTGACACTAAATTCAAATGAACAGGACATATTCTAGGTTAGGTTGCTATTACAAGTAGGGAGGGCAAAGTTTGGCAGATGTCCACTTTGCGGTGTTTTGGTGGATAAGGCAAAACTAATCGCGTCCCGACTGAGCCCATACTGAGTAATGTACCTACCTGCGGGAGATCCTAAAATAGCCCTATTATAATAAATCCAAGCGAAACTTCTGGTGTCCCATCCATACTATCCAGCTCCGATCAGCCGAGGGTCGAGCACATGACAAAGGTGGAGCGGAAAAACTTTCTTCGCCTCAGATGCTGCAAATTGTAGAACGGCGGGGAAGCTTCCCGGGGCCGGAATTGCTTGCTTGCATATCGCTTGCTGGAAAATTTCCGTTTGTACAGCCACCGACCGTGCTCATGGAACTGGATTGTAGACCATATATTTGCGAAGGAGCTTGCAAAACTTATGGAAAACTTTCCGGGTAAAGCTGGTGCAGCGTCAAAGTTTTAGCTCGTATCTATTTTTGCCTCTGCCTTCCAGACTTTCCACTATTTAAGTTAATCTCGTTTCTAAGAGTGGTCACACAAGAAATGGTGTCGTTCGAACCTTTGTTCTCATGGGGGATTTTATGCGAAGCTTCTGTTTCTACGCGTGCATGAACTTCGACCGGAAGCATGATTTGTCTCTTTTGTTTTATTCAGATTCTGATGGTGGTAGTTGCAAATTTGAAATATATAGGGTAGGGAGGGTGCGACACTCATCCATTCATAGTGGATAAGTTTGATTTATCCATGATTCTTTTAATTTTCACAATAACTCTCATTAATCTAACTATGGTGAAATAAATTCGATTATTCACGATTTCATCCGATTCGATTGGATTTCATCCGATTCGATCGGATTTCATCCGATTTGATCGGATTTCATCCGATAAGGTCGTTAGAGTCACGATTTTGATCAACTTTACTTGATCGTGTACGTTCATTATGGTAGCTACGGCAAATAACATTTTTGTTGTTTGATTTTACCAACGCTTGTATGGATTGTTTCAAACAAATTTTAGTATGATTCAAACTGAATTGCTGTTTGAAAATAACAATCGAAAACTGTTGAAACAACAAACATTTCCGTTTAGAATCACCTACATTTTTCCTGTAATTTTAAGAATATTCTCGATGCAGTTCAAAACCGGAAAAAAACACTCGTACAAATCAATTTAACTGCTTTTCCATATGGCAACAAAGTGTCGCATCTAGTGGAGCTGTGGAGAATATCAGATGCGCTGTACAGCGCACTAGATGCGCCACAATGCAAACATTGGCAAATAGAGCAAAATTGTTTGGCGCTAGTGGGGTTTTCCGGTTTTTAGCCAACAGCTGCGAGTTATGAGAATATAACAACATTACTAAGGGCAGGCGCCCATTGATGTGGTGGAGGTGTGGCATCTGCTAGCATGCCAAAATACCTTGTCGAGGTTCGCATCACGCCACAAGACTTTGAAACGATAATTTGGCCTGGTATGTGATACCACACCACATCGCTGCGCTTTTTGCTTCTTTTTCCTGATTGGCCAAGCTGACAGCCAATGTTGCCAATGGACACTCTAAACAAAATATACTCAAATAAGTTTAACTCACAATAATCGATGAAACTTTTCAAAAATCGACTACATCGAAATATCGGATGAAATCGTGAAAAATCGTCGATTATATTTCATAGCGATGAACTCAAAACTGGTCGATTAGAGAGAGATGCGAATCGCTTATTACGATTTCGTTCGATGAAATCCGATAATTTGGTTAAATCGGATTTTTTTAAGAATTTTTCAAATTTCATCCGGTTTGGACTAGACATTTTGATTAAACATCATTTATTTTTTAAATCTGAGATAATCCGGAAGAGTCGCGCCCCTAGGGAACGGCTTAAGCACCCCGAATAAAAAAATCTCATAGATTTACAACTGAATGTATTGTAACCATACAATATAATCTATAGTATGTATAATTAATCTTATTGTTAACAACTATAAGATGACAATAGGATTTATTGTTACCACAATAGAATCTAATGTAAACTGAGACATCGACAATAGAAAAATGGGGTTGTTATGTATCTTTACTATTAAAAAAATCATTATTTCCCGAATAACTTTGAACCAATAACTATTAATTGTATAGTTTCACAATTGTTGAAAATCCAAGCATATGGAGTGAATTGTAGATCTATTGTAATGACAATATGCATTTTTCCTTTATCTGATTCGTGAACAATATGATTCATGGTCGGATATAGATTTTTATGTTATTTTATATTAATGTATTGTAATTGTATGGTTATTTTTATCCGGGACCCCAAGATCCTATTCCAAGCACGATGTAAACGGTCATACATTTACAATATGGTACAGCACGATGTAAACGCTCATTTTTTACAGTATGGTGCTCCAAGTAGTGAAGCACCATACTGCAAAAAATGAGCTTGGTAGGTTAACGTTTACCCCGTGCTTGGAATAGAGTCTTGGGGTGCTTAAGCCGTTCCCTACCCTACCTGGAATTATTAAATTGTCGGCTGGGTAAACGGCATTTTAATCGAGTGGAATTCCTGAAATATTTTTGAAATTTTATCATCAGAAATAAAATATTAAAACTAGTTATTTTGGTCAATTCAAGTGGATGAACCAACGAAAGATAAATCAAAAGAAATGTGATACACCAGAGGGTGGGCAACAATCAATATAAAACTAGCGATTTGAAATTGGTTCACTGTTGTATACTCAACAACATAATCTTATGAATTTCATAAGATTCAACTTATGAACGATGCTTTGGAATTTCATATGGCTGACTTATTAATGGATTTTGTTCCACACGACGTTGTTCTTGTACGCCTCATTATATTTCATACACACAAAGAATAATGTTTGTTGGAATTAAAAAAACATTGCTAAAGTTGAAAAGTTGCGTTGTTTCTTTTTCGTAGAAAGCGGTTAGTTTTCATTGCAAAAACGTCTAAACTGTCAAATCAAAAAAAATCTGCTTGGTTCATTTAAAAGTTGAAACTTTCAAAACGAATTGTAGAACTGTCAAATCGAAACCGGGGTATCGGTGAAAATGAAAGCAAATTATGTTAATTTCAAAATGAAATTTCAACTACAAAGTGTTTTGCAATTCTAATAAAAGAAGGCTGTTTTAAGATTGAAATAAAAAATAGTTTGAACATAAATTGTTTGTTTTTTCAGATGAATCATTATAAATTTCAATAAGACAGCTATTTGTAACCTCGTTTGTAACTTATTTGATTTTTAGTAAAAGTCGGATATAATTCATAAAACATTCTTTTTCGTTTTGTGAACAGCATTCCCAAACACACACATATAAAACAAATTAATCAACTTATACTGCACGACGGTTCTTACAAATGCCATGAAAAAAACAGACTTAAAAGTATTCACTGACGCCGGCGGTTTCCAGTTCACACATTGAAGGCGTCTTCGCTTTTGTTTTGGCCGGAAGAGTGTCGGACCCGGTGGCCTCGATCGTTGTCGTGGCGGTTGCCTCGTCACACCTGACGTCGCATAGGAATCGGACTTCGAGAACGAATTGTTGGACGATGGACAGCTCGTCAACGGGGTTTGCTCGGACGGATTCGTAGTTCAGATCGAATTCGCTGCCGGTGAGAGATTCGAGAGGATTCGAAGAAAGTCGACTGTTGCAATAGTTCCTTGTGGTGTTTTGCTGCTTCATGCAACTTATTAGGTTGTCCGGCAAGCTGGTGTAATCTGTGAAAGGAGTAATCCGTCAGAGGCTTAAACCCCGTTCGCACTACAACCTATATTACGTGATATAGAGTATCTTGATATCAGCATCTATGCACCTTAAAATCGTTGACAAATCCCTTGTCTAAGCAAACGTAACTTGAAACAATATCCGTAAGTAGCGTGTATGTTTTCCCGGACGTATGAAAAGAACAAGACGACTTTGACAGTCTGAAACCTGATTCTTTTTTTTCTATCAAACGAAGACGGCTTGCTTTTTATGTTGGTGGATTTGACAGTTCTACAATTTTCATGGTAAAGGAAAATACTTTTAAATTTACACACTGAACCGAAACATAACACTTTCAAATCAAACAAAGAACTATCGTTGTAGATAATTTTACTTTCAATATAATGAAAAATATACATTTTTCACAAGTAAAGTGCAAAACATTTAATGAAACAAGATTTGTTTTTTGTGGGTAAGATAAATTTATTAAATTCATACTGATTTCTTATAGCAAATGTTCATAATGCAATTCTATGAATATCGAAAGTTTATTTCGCTGCGTGTAGAACTCCTTGGTCCGAAGTGCACCTTGCAATACAATCTTGCGCTTTTTGATACTAGAAGCTTTGTTTTTGTTTTGATTCTTCCTGATACTTCCTGAGCCAAAAACTATATCCATTTTCTTCTTGACTATCCAACTATAAAATGTCCAATGAATCACCCCTCGTAGCATAATTCCCAACGGATAGCCCTTCAACTGTTCTGTTCTCCAGTACCACAATCGAAAGAATGGGCTACTCTATGGTGTACTTGGGGTCATTGAGGTTCTATAGCAGTGAGCTAATTTTGAATCGCTAGTTTCCTATTGATTGTTGGTTGTGTACAACATAAGATCTTGTTTTGATCATTTTCAAAATCCGTAATTTGTACCCATTTTACAAATTCACACTCATTTTAATATAAGTAAAACTTATCCCGTCATTTGACTTAGCTACTTTACCTATTAGTGGATAAAGTCGCTTAAGCCATTTGATGAGTTAAAAAGAAGCACAGCTTAAAGATGATCGAAGAGGGCAATATCGAGCAACACTTGTATATGAGTTGGAAGAGCTTTTCAACAAGCTGTCTTGAGCGGGCCAATAAGATATGTAGATGCCATTGAAGATCGCGATGGTGTACCGGAGCTTGAGTTAGTCTTACCATAGACTAACTCTAAGACCAGTAGGTCCCGAACAAATTGGATTTTTTCTTGGCTCAGTCAGTACTAGCACATCGGTCCCAAGCTCGGTCCCAAGCTCAATGATGCCCCTAATAATGAACTCACACGAACACACTCTCAAATATTCTGTCCAAATAACACAGCAAATCAAAACAAATCAAATATGTATAGCAAGGTGCTGACTTCAAGGTGTACTTTGAACCAAGGGGTTCTACAACAGTGAACCAATTTCAAATCGCTAGTTGCATATTGAATGTTGGTTATAGTATTGCTGATTGCAGTTAAAAATAGACTCCGACAAAAACAGAAAAAGTGTGATAAAAGTGCACGTTTACGTCAAATCGTTTCCTGTCTTCAGTGAACTTATACCTTTCAGCATAAAGGATAAGTGCACCGAAGACAACAAAACGATTTGACGTAAACGTGCACTTTTATCACACTTTAAAATGCGCAAAAAGCACTTCTAGAGGCCAATCACAACTGCAACCAGCAATATTAATTGATTTAGATTAATCTACATACGAAAAAGGAATATTGTTTTATTAAAAATTGTGTACTTTACTTATAAAAAGTGGTTATTTTTCATTAAATTAAAATTAAAATTATCTTCTACAAAAAATTATGTTTTTGATTTGAAAGTGAATTTTTTGGTTCAGTGTGTAAATTTAAAAGCATGTTGTAGAACTGTCAAATTCACCAACAAAAAGCAAGTCGTCGTCCTGGTCGTCGTCGTCGTTTGAAATTTTTCGCTCGATCACACTGTTACAGTACAACCCAACAAACATCAATGTCGAATAATCGCTTATTCAAACAAATTTGGAGAAGTTATTAAGCTTTCTAGAAGAAAAAGCTGAACAACTTCTCCAAATTTGTTTGAACAAACACTTATTCAGCATTGATGTTTGTCGGGAAACAAGTGGATGAAAATTTCAACTGGATGACGGCGGTAGAGATTTTTAATGACGATTTCTTTCATTTCAATGAAACGAGCACATTTTTATTTTAATTGCACAACACTTTTTGTACGAAACTTGTTGGAATAAAAATAATTTACTTCTGTTTTCATCGATACCACGGTTTTGATTTGACAGTTCTACAACTTAATCTGAAAATTTCAACTTTTAAATGTACAGAGCAGGAAATGTTTGAATTGACTAATTCAGGTTTGGCTTGCAATAACCCTTTTTTTCCTTTTCTATTTTCAGTCAACTGTCAACTAGAACAAACCTATATTTCTTCATCGAAGTAGAACCAACAATCAATATGCAACTAGCGATTTGAAATTGGATCATTGTTGTAGAACCCCTTGGTCCGAATTACACCTTGAAGCCAGCACCTTGTTATACATATTTGCGCCTTTGTTTTGATTTGCTGTGTTATTTTGACAGAATATTTGAGAGTATGTTCGTGTGAGTTCATTATTAGGGGCGCATTATTAAGTTTGGGACCGATGTGCTAGTACTGACTGAGCCAAGAAAAAGATCGTTTTTGTATGGTACCTACTGGTCTTAGAGTTAGTCTATGGTAGAACCTTGTTTTTATGCATTTTTTCCTTCACTCTGCAATAAGAAAAGGACTTAGAAGTATTCATTGGCATTAACAAATAGGCATTTCTTGACGTATGCTCATTGAAATGCATATACACTGAGGTTTTTTTTGCACGAGGGATACGTTCCACTTTTAGTATGGAACCGTGTAAAAATAGACTAAATAGAGTTGATAAATTCACATGCTTATACATTTTATATTGCTTTGATTTTGTTTGTGTACCTTTCCATGCAATGATCAAAATACAGTTTTTAAAATTTTGAGTATTTACACCAAAAATTGTGAATTTGTTGAAAAACTGCCATATGATTACTTTTGGCCCAAAACCTAAAATGTGATTTGAATTAGATCGATAAGTTGTTCCGTTCTGGAGTTATCGCCGAAAACAACCCGTGTAAAAAAAACCGTGCAAAAAAAAACCTTAGTGTAATGTAGTCAAAAAATGACTACCTCAGAATTACCGTGCAGGAACTACTTACTTAAGCCAAGACAGATAATTGCTTTTTAAAATTCCCCATGGAAAGCAATTATTGAAGCTTACTTGCAAAAAAAATTCTACGAACATTCGCCATGGCGGATGATTTGGAGATCTTTCTTCGTTTTATTTATCAATTCCTTCTCAGTTTTCGCGACAAAATGGTTGGAGTAGATCTTACGCTTCAGGTTGTCCCAGAAATTCTCGATGCGACGATGCTAGGACACGTTGGGCGAGTTCGCCGGCATGGGTACCGCATTGATATTCAGCCGCTCCATCTCCTTCGAGTAGTGGGCCGACGCCAGATCCGGCCAGAACATCGCGTTTTAGCACTTACAATATTTCTTGATGAACGACGCAACTGCCGGTAGGCATTTTGTACTATAAATTTCCCCATTTACGGCCAGTCCGGAGCGAAAGAAGAGCCGCTTCTGTCAGCCACAGTAGCACCTTCTCAGGGAACTTGATGTGTGAAATGAACTTTACCTCGGAGCTCACTTCCTTCATGGGAGGAGTAAAATACTGAGTGTCCTGTCAGTCGTTTCCATCCAGGGTGAGATAGGTCCCGTCGTCCATCACCACCGCCACGTCGCGATTCGCCGGGAAAATCGAGTTGAACATCTTATTCAGCCGCTGCCGCTGTGCCTGTAGCTCCGAAACCAGTGGACGCGACTTCCGCTTCCTGACATGTATGTTCATGTTTGCCAAGTACTTCTTCACTGTTCGGCCGATTGAGCCGACTTCCCAGCCAAGCGCACGCAGCGATGGAGCCACTTTTCCCTCGGTCTTCCTCTTCAGCATCCTTTGGAGCTTCTTGTCGCTCAGGGTCGCCGGCCGTCCGGAAGCTGGCTTTCTTTCGATGCTCTGATTGTTGTCTAATAGTGCCAAGATATTGTAGATGCCGGAACGGGCGTATCCAGCGTCCACAAAGTGCCGCACGATGTCCGTTTTCGACACGGCGGGGTTCCGTTCTTTGAACACGCACACTATTGAACTTAGTTGCTTCACTGTTTTTGCCATCATGGTTAGAGTTCGACTGATAGAGTTGTCAAATTTTGTCTGCTGACTCAGGGGTTACTATGATTGATGCTGCATGGGTAGTTTCGTCAGTGTGGGTGAAGGTAAACCCAAGGGGCGCGACTCTATCTCAGATGCAGCATTTTTTTGTTTTGCTTTAGTGCGATGTGCGCACGCTTAGTAGATAGAAAGAAGATTTTAAAGATTTTGATGAAGATTTTAAAGATTTACTGCAAAAAGATGCAGCAATTTGCAAGTTGATGGATTAAGATTCACAAGCTGAAACCAGATTTTTTTAAGATTGATTTCGCTAGCGTGAGATATTTCGATCATCTTGAATCTGGATTTAGATGTGTTGCACCCCCAGGGTAAACCTATGAAAAATACGCAAATTTTTGTCGATTTTTTTAAATGCAAACACAATAATCATAACGTAACAATGTACTGCAAGTTGCAAGGTATACAGTGAGCCAATATTAAATCGCTAGTTTCCAAATTGATTATTGCTTGTACCATGTTACAACTCCGTATGCTGAACAAAGCATGAACAAGGCATTAAGGCTTGTTTGAGACAAAATCTGGACAGATTAAATTTGGAACTAAACAAATTTACTATTAGTTCAATCCAAATAGTTTTATGCATTTAATTGTGCATTATTAGTCATCTCAAAACTAATTACATTTACTCAATTTGGCTGCATGAAGGAACTACGAACTGTTGAGTTTACTCCAGCCATTAGGGTCTGTGCAAACTTCTCTGCAATCGATTTAGCTGCTTAAGTCCAAGATTTTCGAAATGTTTCTATAGTTGTAGCTTGTTGTATATATTGAGAGAGTTCTCTATACACGAGAGCCCAATACCGCTCGATAGGTCGAGCTAGGTGGATTCGCCTCTTCCGGTACAACATGGAATCCATTCGCTTTATACCATTCCAAAACATCTTTAACATAGTGACAAGATTCCAAATCAGGCCAAAATAGCGTAGGAATTGTAACAATTACTTCTTTGGGCATTCTTCACGGTATATTTTCTTGTTTACCGTTCCGGCAGTGAGGAAGCTTTGGCTTGCTCGACCACAGCTGCATATTGCCTGCCAAACCAAATATTGTTTTGGGAAACTTGGCCTTTTTCTTCATCCTGTAATGCTCCGCCACGCCGTTCCGTTGCATCGCAGTGTAATAGGACATTCCGGGAAGCTGCCTAAAGTCTTCCAGTCACGCAGAAAAACTTCGTCAAATATTCGCGATACAACTTGCGAGCCCAGGTCGTCACATTCTGTTTATCATTACGGTTCGGTACAGCTTTCACCTTAAACGACTTCATACCTTGCCGGAGCTTGGAAGTATGCACGAAAGTTGGGGACATTTTTATTTTTCTAGCCATGGTACGTACCGAACGATCTGGTCTCTTCTGCAATATTTGCTTCACCTTCGCGTGGTTCCTGAGATCCATTTTTGTGCCGCTCCCAGCCTTCCTGGCTATGTGTCAAGCGTGTATAGAAAGATTTAAGAACGTTATGGACAGTGCTTGCGGGAAAACCAAGCTTTTTGGCAAGTTTTCTTACTTACAGATCCGGATTTCCATTGCGACCGCACACAATTTCTTTTCACACGTGCTCTTCTTTCGACGCCATCTTCGATCTAAAAGCCAGGGGTGCCAGCTATTTTTGTCAAATGTCTGTGATAAAAATTTGAAATGTCCGGGAATGTTCATAAAAGTCTGTAAATTTTTTTTTTAGAAAATTAGACTTCTTTCAACTGATAAACGTTATAAGCGAGCGAATTATGTCATTATCGCCATTTGTGTAATTATGTAAACATCTCTGCAGCTAGTTCTTTTCCTGAACATAGTTACTTTCTAAACTTCTGATAAGTCCTATCCTGAACTATTGGGCTGCAAAATGGTGAGTCGACAACTGTGATGGAGCGTGCGTCCCCGCAACATAGCTCTGGTCCTCACAAGTTCCTACCTCATGCTTCCACGGGTCAAGAGATGACAAAGACCGCCAGCTAAGGGTTGCGTACTTAGCTGGTAGTGCAGCCTGGGCACTGTTGTCCTTCTGACTTCAGCTAGATTGAGGAGGTGCGTGCCAAGCGTCTGTCCACCAAGGAGGTGCGGCTCAAACAGCGCCTGTCCTGGGCATCCAGCGGCTGAGTGAGAAACGCTGTTTCGCGTCAACTATACATTAGGGGACAGTCGCACCAAGGCAATGTAGGCAGCGCGACCCCGGTAAGGTAGCATGCTGAAATCTTATCCTACCACGAAAAATGTAAGTATTCCTTATACGGTACATAATTTTGGATCATCCATGTAATTCCCGAGTATTGTATGAAATTTTTCTTCTCCTTCATTGCAATGATAATACAAGTCCATCTACAATTGCAGCAGGGCTACAATCGAAAGACATGCAGACAGTACAAATGTTATTCTCATTTTATATTTTAACATCCCTTCACAATATTTTTATGCTATTTTCAGCTTCGCATTAAGCCATCGTCGTAAGTTTTGGTCCACTTACCTACCCCCCATTGAGCGAGATAAGGCGCTATAACCTTGGCAATTATTGCCAGGCTTTTGATTCAAATGCCAAAAGTTCATCCAAGGAGCATAAACTAATCTTTCTAGCATCTATGCTCCCAACGATAAAGAACAAATTATCACACTGTTTAACTCTACATGGAAGCGTTTGGTACGGGAGGTCCACGCTTTCTTCCTTCCCTTGATTCAGAGTAGTAGAGCGATTTTAGATCTTTCTGGAATCGCTCTATTTCTTGGAATCCTCTCTGCGGCACATACTACGCAGTTGGCCTGGCCGATGACAAGAAAAATGATGTATTCAAGAAACCATCATTTTCCAGGATGCCTTCAAGAATTGGCTGCGATAGTGTGAGATTAGATTAGATTAGATTAGATTCTGATAAGTCCTATCCTGAACTACGAGAAAGTTTCTGAAAAACTTTGAGAAAGTACTCTCCAGAATTTATTGGAAAATCTTCTGAACTTGTAAGAAGTTTCTTCCTGAACTTCTGAGAAGTTCTTTTCTGAACTGCCGAAGTAATCTCTTCTGAACTTCAAGGGAGTATTGTCCTGAACTTTGGGGAAGTTTGTTCCTGAATTTCTGAGAAATTCCTGCTTGAACAACTAGAAAGATCCTCCTATACTTGTGGAAAGTTTCTTCCTGATTTTATCAAAAGAATCTACCATAACTTCGTGAACTTCGAGAAGTCCTCATTTTGAAATACTGGAAGGTTTGATTCGGAACTTTAGGGAGAGAGCACTTCTGGGTAGTATCAACTAAACTTTTGGTCTCTTCGCAACTTCTGAGAAGTCCTCTTGTGAACTTCTGAGGAGTTCTTTACTGATTTTTTTGAAAAATTCCTTCTTGACGCTACAGATAGTACCCTCTCTAGTAGGTTTCTTCCTGAAATTCGTGGAAGTTTCTTCCTGGGCTTATTCTTTCCAAACATCTTATTGGTCCCATCCGGAACTGCGAGGAAAATTTTATTCCAACATTTTTAGGAAAATTCCTTTAAATTTTTTCTTGATTTTTCTTCCTGGACTTCTGAGAAGTCCTCTTCTGAACTTTTGGGAAATTTTCTCCTGAACTTTGGGGAAGTTTGTTCCGGAAATATTGTGATATTCGTGCTCAAATTAGAAGGAAGTACCCCCAATGCTCCTGGAAAGTTTCATTCTTTTCTCTCTAAAGAATTTTGAGAAATCTTTATTCTGTAATGCAGAATGTTCATCTTTGAGCTTTGAAAAAGCTGCCAAGCACTTCTAAGAAGTTCCAACCAACATTTCGAATATTTCCTTCGGAACATCTGGGATGTTATTTCCTGAACTCGAGGGAAGTTCTTTCCTCAACTTCTATAACGCATCGTCCTGAGGTTTTTTTTTCCTGATTTTTTTAGAAAATATGGTAGTGCCCTTCCTGGTTAGCTCCCGTCTGAAATTTGGGGAAGTTTTTTCTTGAACTTCTGGAAAGTTCAATCGTGAATTTCTGGGAAGAACTCCTAAACCTCTGAAAAATTCCAAAAAGTCCTCTCCCCTACACTTCTTTCTGAAGCTCTGATAAGTCCTCTCCTGATTCTTGGGGAAGTTCTGTCTTGAAATTTTTGTAAGTATGATCTTGAACTTCGATAATGAATTTTTGAAGGTTCTTCTTGCATGAACTGCTTGCTCCCAATACTTCTGAGAAGTTTCTACCTGACCATAGGAGACATTTTTTTTTCTAGGAAGTCTCTAAGTTTCTCAAATATGATTTGTATTGTTGTGAACCTTGATTTTCGTTGTGACTTAATAGCAAAAGACCAATATTACCAACGCTTTGCCAGTAATTTTTCGCATGGGTTTGAACACGCGTAGGATTGAACACTTCCATAACACTACACTACCTCTGGGCCCATTGTGTCTCCAAGTGGCCCACCGCTTTTGTTTCTTCAAGGATTTCTACTTTAAATGATACCTACGATATTTTAAAATATTTCAACAAAGCTTCTTACCGTATCTACTATACTGTTCAGATCCTCGTACGTTTTAAATCCGAACTTCATAGAATACCTTTATTTGAAATTTAAAAAATATTTCAAATGTCTGTAAAAGTCTGCAACATAAATAAAATGTCTGCTAAATGTCTGCATCGTTAAAAAGGTCTGCAATAAAAATGAAAAGTTTGCAAATTTACAGACATGTCTGTGAATATGGCATCCTTGCTAAAAGTTTGTATTATAATCAAAAATTGATTATACACAATGAACAGACATACGTTCATCAGTCTGCGAAATATTTCACGTGTTGATGAAGTATTTCCAAAGAAATGCGTATTAAGTATAGACACTCAAGTAATAGACCGGACAACGTGAGTCTGGCACAGTTGATGTATCCAAAACAACTGTCAAATCGTATGGGAAATGCGAGGAAATGTTCGTTATGGATACAACATGGCGGCACGTTGTCCGGTCTATTACTTGAGTGTCTATAGTATTAAGGGGTGTAGGTACAGTTTTTTTCTGCTAGGAAAACACGATTGAAGACAATTAAGCTCACATCACTAAGTAGTCTGGAACATCTAGAAACCCTTAAAATTCCGTATGGGAGACGCTTATCCAAAAAAGGCGTGATATGAAAATAGTCGCGGCACGGTCTAAAACCAATCTCATGGAGATATTTGCTCCGAAAAAAACTGCAAACAGAAACAGGGGATACTTTGCAAACGAAGAAAAGTTTTGCATTCCGGATTTCCTCCGCCAGCATTTTCCCATCTTTAGTTGGGACACGTTGGTTGTTCAGCGCGTATGTGTGTGTGTGCTCGGATTTTTGGTCCTGTTCAGCGGTATATCGGATGCGAGACGGGGACCAGACGACAAACAACAACGGCATGAAATATGTACTCTGTCTACCAGAAGAGTGTGTGGAGAGAAAGTTTTCAATTGCACTTTAATACAAGTGTCTGGAGGGTTGGCTGAGATTCTGGTAGAAAGGAAGGAAATGGGGGAGATAACAGCCGGATTTTAGGCTCCGTACTGAGGATGTTTGCGGTTGTGTGTCGCAAAAGTTGCGGAAAACACGACTGTCTTGATTTAATTATCGTTGCGGACTATAGTGGAAGTGGAAGTGGGTGCAAATTTTCCGTGCTGAAGTTTTTCTGATTTTCTAGTGTTGCAGCTTTGGCACTGCAGCTCTAATTTTAATTAATTAGATAACATTGTTTTGATGTCCAGAGGAGGGAGTACATATTCAGTATTTGGGTTGCTGGAATGTTGTGGTACGGGAAAGGTTAAGCGGTTACTTTTCTGATTAAAATCTGTGGAGTCAGTAGAATCAAAAGGGGTTATTTTCACCTGAATGAAGACATTTTTAGGCTGACTACTCAAAACGCAATTATATTTTTTATACCTTGGCAAAATCCACACCAATAATTGGCATCACGTGGAGCTGCTCATTTTTTTTTTGAAAATACATGGACGGGTAAAACCAAATGCTCGGTCACTACGGAAATGTTCTCAGTAAATCCTGAGGCAAACAAGAGAATCGTCCTGCTCAAAGCTCAAAGCGGCCAACAAACTTTTAGCTAAACTCAAAAGTACAAACAATCCTATTCATTTTCACAGAAAAACAAAAAAAACATACTTAATGTTCCTAAAACCACCAACACATTTGCAAATTTGCAAACTGCCCTCCCCCTTTGGAAACACACGAAACACAATCCGGGCTGAATGACCACCCAAACCACTATACGGAGCGGACGGAGGAGGTTCAAGCATCCTCTCCCAGGAGGATGCCACGGCGACAGTGCACACCATTGAAACCCTACATTTTGGGTTTCGGTTGGATTTCATGAAATGATAATTTGATGTCCGCCGCCGGCTAAAACCGAACTGCTCTGATTTTCAACCCCTGCGATGGCCGTTGTTGTCATCCGTCGGTCGGTCGGTGGCTGCTGTGTCGCGGATGTTGCCACCTACGTTTTTGGAATTTCCGCAAATGCGGTGGCAATGGAGTGCATTCCAGTACACGGACTATTTATGGTCGCATACAGTTTCGGAGTAAAAAGCGAATAGCTGGGGGCTCTTGAGTGGGAAGCCATTTCCAATCGTGGGGGGTGGCAACATGAAAGATGGACCCGGTTTTCGCGATTTCGGTTTGATCTTTTCATGGTTAATGATGTGGTTACTGAGCAGATAGTCGGGAGTTCAATCCCATGCCCGTCCCCATCTTTGTCATTTGTCACTTGCCTCTTTCCATTACCACTAAATTTAAAAATAAATAACCTGCCTCACTAACGAAAATCTATGCTTGCCTTGACAATTGTGGAGACCCAGAGGAAAACACGGTCTCTATCAAACGATTGTTAAACTAATCATCCTTCCCCCCTGCCCAAAGACCGTGCGGACGTGACCGGCGCTGGTTCTGATATATAAATAAAATGAATTAGTGAACTTGTACATTGAAGATGTAAAAGGTACTCCCAAGCTCCATCTATGTGGTTTTCTGTGCAATTACACTTGTTCTGTTCTGTTCAGTAAAGGCCAGTATCGACCTAAAAAGTAAAGAGGTTACGGAATTTTGTTCAATATTACCAAGCGGAATTTTGACATTTGATCTGCATGGAACGAAATGTCACCACGGTGTGATGGTGGCAACGACCGATCATTGAGGCGACTTGAGACGATTCCTAGAGTCCATACCTTCGTTGTATCGGGCCTCAACTGGACATGAACTGGTGAGCCTACGCGCAACTCAGGTAGCTGTTTTGCTTTCTTATCGTAGTAGAATTTGGCTTTCTTACGATTCATTTCGATTGCAGTTGGAACCTCTTCCACCACCCTTGGACGCAGACGATCAACTGCTGCTGGTACACCACACCGGGTGGAACGGGAGAAGAGTCGAGCGTTTGGACTAGAACCAATCTTGTTCGGAATATTACGCCAATGCAACAAGGCGTAACAAGAATCCGTTCCACTTTCCTGTGCCTTCTTCAGCAGATGCATGGCCACCTTCACGGCAGCCTCCGCTTTACCGTTGGCCTGTTGATGATATGGTGCAGACGTAACAAGCTCGAAATCCCATTCGAAAGCAAATTTTGTCATCTTCTGGTTAACAAAATTAGTGCCGTTGTCGCAGACGACGCGTTGTGGAACACCATGACGGGCGAAATTCTGCTTACATGCGATGATAACGGATTCTGGAGTGAGGTCCTTCAAGATGTCCAATTCGAAGAAATCGGAGTAGTGATCGATAGTTATCAGGAAACTGCGTTTGGTTCCACGATACTCCGCAAAGAAAACATCCATCGAAGCGAGCTGAAACGGATAAACGGGAATTTCATGGCTTTGCATAGGCGGATTCGATTGCGATGCGGCGAACTTTGCACAAATAGTACACTGCAAAACGACATCCTTGATCTGTGAGTTCTTGCTGGGCCAGAACAGATTTGCTCGTGCCAGCTTCAAAGTTGCCTCTATCCCGTTATGACTCGCATGACAACTTCCAATCAGACTTCTTCGAAGAACATGTGGCACAAGTATACGGTCGTTACGAAAAATCAGGCCGTCTTGCGTGGAAAGTTCATGGTGATAGTTGAAATACACTCTAGCACTATCGGAAACACGGTCAGCGGACTCCGGCCAACCGTTTTGAATATAGTTCAGCACCAACTGCATCAAAGGATCTTGTTCTGTTTGTTCGATAATTTCACTTATTCTACTGTCCGAAATTCGCAAAAAAGCACTCAACTTCACATTTTCCACATCTTTTAGCACTTTATATATATTCTTCTTCTTGTATTCTTCAGGTTCTGCTGCAGCAAGACATGCACGGGACAACGCATCTGCTACTACGTTATCCTTACCCGTTACAAATTCCACAGAAAGGTTATATCACTGGAGATTCAACAGTATATGCTGCAACCGACGAGGTGCTAATAGCAGTGGTTTACGGAAAATTGGCATTTAATGGCTTGTGATCCGTCCTGACCGTCGCTCTGGGATTACCGACAATCAACTGGTCAAAGCGTATGCAGGCGAAGAGAATTGCCAACAGCTCCTTTTCAATCTGGGCGTAATTTCTTTCCGTGGATGTGAGGGTTCTGGATGCATAGCCTATAACTCCATCCTGTTGAAAAATGGCCACACCAAGCCCAGTGCTGCTAGCATCACATTCAATTACCAATGGTTGCTTGACGTCATAATAACGAAGAGTGTTGAAGTCAGCTACCATCGATTTAACTTTTTCGAATTCAGCTTGCTCCACCGATGTCCACTGCCAAGGATTCCGAAATCAGTCTTCGCAGATTGTTCATGTTGACGCTGAGATTTTGGATAAATCGGCTAAGGTAGTTCACCATGCCAATAAATCGATGAACCTCTTTCCGACTTACCGGTGTTAGATAACTGCGGATAGCAATCACCTTGTCTTCATCGGGCTTAAGGCCTTGATCCGTTAGCACACAACCGTAGAACTTAACTGATCGCTCACACAGTTTCAACTTCGACTTATTCAACTTGACGTAATGCTGCTCAAGCCGGCAAAGAAGATTCTCCAGCCATTCGTTGTGGTTGATCAACGCTTCCTCGAGGGTGTCTCCCACGCCAAAAACCAGCAAATCATCTGCAATGCACTCGACCCCCTCAAGCCCTTGAATAACTTCTTGGAGCTTTATCTGAAAAATTTCGGAGGCTGGAGCAATACCGAATGGAAGGCGAGTCCATCGATACCGACCAAAGGGCGTCCAAAACGTTGTCAGCCTACTGCTGGGCTCATCGAGCACCACATGCCAGAACCCTTTCCTAGCATCGACAGTCGAGAAAACTCTTGCTTTGCCCAGCTTTGGGAGTATCTCGTCCAGAGTGACAAATTGAAGATTGGGCCTCTTCAACGCGTTATTCAAAGGCACTGGATCTAAGCAGACACAAACACCTGATTCTGGCCCACCACGCTGAACAATCACAAGGTTACTTACCCAGTCTGTATGGCGGGTTTCCTTGATAATTATTCCATCTTGTTCAAGCGATTCCAATTCTCGTTTCAGCTTCTCACGAACCGCTATCGGGACCCGTCGCGGAGGCTGAATTGCTGGGGTTATCGACGTATCCACTTCCAATGAAACCACACCTGGCAGCATCCAATATCCGGTAAACAGGTCCTGATAGTCGTCAATAATTCTCTGAGCCTTGACCATGTAGATGTTCATCAGCTTGTCTGGCGATTCCCCTTGAGTGAATGAAACTGTTCGGCAAAATTTGACAAATCCTAGCTCACGTGACGCTTTAGCTGACAAGTGGGCACGATGATCACCCTCCACCACCTGCAATACCAGGCGGTATTTTCGGTCGAGTCAGCGACATGGAACTTTTGTCTGACCCAGCACATTGATCGGGTTGCCACCGAAGCTTTGAAGACGAAATTTCGTTGGTAGTAGCGATGTAGTGACTCTCACCGGAAAGCTTAGCGAGGTAGTCATGGCCAATCAGGCTGGTGTTGGCTCCGGTGTCCAATTCACATAATACTGGGTTCCATTGCTCGGCGAATTTTAGGTCCCATTCTGCCAAGACACTGCCTCGACTTCTCGAATTGTCGTACACTTTTCCGATTTCGTATTCCACATCACCTGCTTGAAACGACGCATCACTGTCGGAACTAGATTCCGATCCATCCGAATAACTTTCTTCTCGCACTTCCTTTACTTTGAAGTTCCGGCTCTTGGACTTTCCACTAGCTTTGCACACTTTCCCAAAGTGGTTCTTGCCGTGGCATCGATGACACCGCTTGCCAAAAGCTGGACAAGCACCTTCACGAACTCATGTCGGTCACCGCAAAACTTGCATCTGGACGATCCAGGTTTGAATTCTCCTTTCGATTTTGAATTTTGTTCACTTCCGATTGCTTCACCGGTACTCCAAGTTCCACTGCTCTTGCAGTTGCGATTTCTTCAGCCCTGCACAGATCGGTAGCCTTCCAAGGTAACGTCAGACATGGTTAATAGCTTCGAACGTAGATGGCCACTTATTTGAAGTGACCAACTTGAATGTAGTCAGTTCCATGGCCAGGTCGCCCAGCTTGGCGAGTCGGCTAGCATCTTCAACCGAGAGCAAAAAACATACGTAGATTCTCCTGACATTTGCACGGCTCCGAAAAAGTCTAGATGGTCAATATTCACGTTTCGTTTCGGCACGACGATTGCCTTGATAGCTTTCAAGGTCTCCTCTTGGTTCACTTTTTGTTCAGCTGTGAGCTCGAAATTAAAGAACTTTTTTCGAGCTGGCTCACCGATAACGGACAATAGAAAACTGACTTTCTTAGCTTATCCGTAGCTGGCCACTGTTGCATGCCAATGGTGCTGGCGTACTCCAACCAGCTCTTTTCGAAGAAGTCGAAATTCTCGGCCATGTCTCCTTCCAGCGTTAAGGGTGAAGTGGAACAGGTACTCCGGATGCACTTGGTTGCTGAGCTACTTCGTTTCCTCTTCCGGTATTCATGGATTGCACCAGATCGCGTAACATCTGCGATTGATGTTGCATAAATTCTCTGAACTGATCAGCGTCCATTTCGATGAAGACTTCTGACCAGCAAAAACACTTTTCAAAATGGCCGCTGCTGCGACGCACGACCGAGCACGAACCGAATTTTTTCGTATTCTACTTTCTGCACGATTTCCCGCGATTTCAACAATGACGCCGGAAAAAAACTTTCAGAAGCACACGTCAGCTTCTGACACCATGTTCTTTTGTTCAATAATAACAAGGATTTACATGGGAAATATCTTTTATTCAAATCCATCACACGTAGTGATCTGTATCGCGCAAGATCCAAATTAACAATGGCGTTCGAGAGAATGATAGGTAGGTGTGTTTGTGTCGAGAGTGAATAACATAAAATAGTAGTAGGTTCACAGAGAACAGACGTTCATCTTCAATCTGCTACTTGTGTAAAACCTTAAACCGAAATTTCAAATGTATGTCGGTATGCTCCAGTTAGGTGGCGCTGCAGTGTGCGATAACCCTCATGTAAATGTTTATCAATAAAAAGCCTAGCACATAACCTGAAAAGTTTTGTTTGTTTTTTTTTGCACTTGATTTTTATACCGGCTGCCCATATTTTCTTTTACACACGTTTTTCAGGAAAAGGTATATGGACATAAATGTCTGTTCTCTGTGGTAGGTTGTTCTTCAATTGAGGGGCGCATCAAAGTAATATAGAACATATATGCAACAATCGATTACATATTTATATTATTATTACTCTTGAGT
Organism: Aedes japonicus; assembly: GCA_034211315.2. NCBI lineage: Eukaryota > Metazoa > Arthropoda > Insecta > Diptera > Culicidae > Aedes > Aedes japonicus. The sequence goes on along the minus strand of JASCZW010005785.1, from coordinate 3,899 downwards.
CATGTGAGCAGGAAGCAAAATTTAACTACCAATACACTTGCTAAGATATGTTTATTAAGCCATCTGGTAGTATGTATCAAGAAAAGTTACACAACTCATTTTATAAAGTCAGAAACTTTCATGGGATATGGATGTAATGTCGGTCTATGGGTACCAAGTTGGGTCTAATCATGAATGCAAGTTTGTCCCGTTCGATAGATTTGTTATTAATTATTGCACTAGTTTTTTTTGATTTTCTGATTCAAGGCGTTGCCAGCTGTAGTTGCCAGCGTAGAGCGAAACGCAACAAACAATTTTACAGATCAAACTATACTTAAACAAAAAGAAGAAACGCTTAAGTGATTTTTACATATGTTTTAGCGGCCATTCGGCAATCAACACATTATAATTAACTCTACACAGATTTGGTTCCTTAAGTTTGTATAAAGATAAGCCATATGAAAAACATTCAGCCGGAACTCAGACACATGTATTGTAAATGTTATCAGTAACAACATTTTTACTATGCTCTCCTTACAACAGGCCATGGTTGGGAACCTAGAAAAAAATATGTTCCTAACATTGGGTCTATGGTTTTTATGTTAAAACATTGTTATTCTACCTATGTGACCTGTTAGTTTATAACGTGTGACTATTTTCTGTTCATCTTTATCGCATTATTCGGTTTATAGGTTGAATTTTGGCAAATTTTGATCATTCGAAGATAGTGTACATAATCAGTTCAGCTTAACTTGTAAAGTCATGGTGTCTAAAAAGTAAAGGAAATCGAAAATTACGCGGAAGTGAGCAACTATAAATTGATTAATAATGTCTCAATTGCTTTGAAATAAATCGGTCCTCCTGATAGCAACATAATTTTGTTGATTATTGTCTAAATAATTACATCTTTGGTACATAGGCCGAATCAAGGAGCTAGGCTAACCTTACATCCCGTTACCCTATTTATATTAGAACCACTGAAATAATAAGAAATTAAGTTAAATTTTTTGTTGATTTTTGATTCTTCTAAATAATTTTGTTTAATCAATGAAGATTTCTATTAGAAACAATAATTGAATAACAATAATTGTTTCAAATATATGATTGCATCAAACTAAAAAAATGTGTGGTTTGATTTTATATACAAGAAATATTGATTCTAATCATTGCTTTCAATCACCAAATATTCCTCTGCGTTTAGCCTACATCAAATGCACTTGTTACTGCGTCTGTTGTGTTACATGAGACCATGTCCCATTAAATTAATTGTGCTAAAAATTGTATTTGTTTGCATGTTAGGAGTTAGAATTAGAAATTATATTGTTTATAAAAATTCGCCCATTCACGCGCCGTCCGCTACCAAACTGCTGGACTGCACTGGAGCACCCTCTTCCACCCATTCTCATGGGTTGGTCACCGTGGGTAAGAGGAAATGCTCTCGGCCGATAGCGAGAGAGCGAGCGGATAAATAGGCCGCCTGTCCCATGGTAAGGGGTCGATCATTCCAGTTTTACCAAGCGACACGATCGGTCGTGTTTTTCGCTCCCTCGCAGTAAAAGTTTTTTCTCCCGTTTTTTCCCCTCGCCCGCTTTCTCGCGATTGCGTGTTCGTTTAGTGACCTATCGCCTGCGCTTGCTCATCTTTTGGTGGTGGCAAAGCAGAAAAAAGTGTTGCAAAGTTCGGAAACATTTCCCGCTCGACCTATTGCCGTGGCAATGGGTCGAAAAAATCGACCAACGGTGACATCTGCTCCCGAATCTTTACCGCAGCCGGGCAGCTCCAAGCGGCTGCGCCATGATGACGCCGATCCAGTGGATCCGAACGCTCGTCTACTAGCGAGCAATAAATTCGCCGTGCTTCCGGTACAGGAGGTGCCAAAGAAAGTGAAAGTTCCCCCGCTTTTCACCACATCCAAAAACATTGCTGCTCTCAGGACCGAGCTTGCAGCTATCCAAATCCATCCGCTGTACAAACTGTGCAGTAATGGCATTAAAGTAATGTGCTCGTCGGAGGCTGACTACCGTGCTGTCGGCGCTCACCTAGTCGCCAAGCAGCATGAATTCTACACGCACGATGTACCCGGAAGCAAACCTATGAAGGTGATCCTGCGTGGTCTTCCGGAACTCACTCCGGAATCAATCTTTGCGGAGCTGCAAGCGGCGGCACTAAAGCCTCAGAAAGTGTTTCCCATCAGGCGCCAGCAACACGGAAACTACCGGGACCAACTCTATCTGGTCCATCTTGAGAAGGGATCCATCACGATGGCGGAACTTTTGAAAACACGGGCCCTTTTCGACGTTATCGTCGAGTGGGACCGGTATCGTCCAAGACAAAGCGATGTGACGCAGTGTGGCAACTGCCTTGCTTTCGGCCACGGAACTCGAAACTGCCACATGAAACCGAGATGTGGCAAGTGTGCCGGAGCACACGCTACCAAGGATTGTGCCCCGATGGACGAAGGTGCCCCAATGAAGTGCGCCAACTGCGGCGCAAATCATGAGAGCAGTAATCGAACCTTCCCCAAACGTGCGGAGTTTTTGGCTATCTGAAAGAAGGCATCCACCAAGTCTCGGCCAGGTCAACGCCGTCCACCACCTCCGATGAACGAGGAAAATTTCCCGTCGCTTCGGTACCAGGTGCCAAACCTGCCACCGATCCCACTAAATCACCGCCATGCAAACCGCCCGTCAGCTTCGGTTCATCATCGTTTCGCGGCAGCCGCCGCCGCCCCCAACCCAACTCCTCCTCCAGGCTGGGGCAATCCGAGTTGCAGTACCTCCACGCAACCATCCGTCGATGGACAGCTCTACGACTCGGAGCAAATGGTGGAGTTCGTGCAAGAGCTCTATCGCCAACTAAGTTCCTGCCGCTCCAAGGAGGAACAGCTCAAAGCCGCCACGTCCGAAGTTTCTGTTTAAACATGGACCATAAACGCACCATCAGCATCCTCAACTGGAATGCTTGTTCCATCCGGAACAAAACTTTTGAGCTCGGTGACTTCCTTAACAGGAAGGCCATCGACATCGCCATCGTCACCGAGACACACCTCAAACCGGAAGTCAGCATCGTCATCCCAGGATACCGGATTGTGCGACTTGATCGTAGCGGCTCTAGTGGAGGAGGAGTTGCGATTGCCCTGCGCTACAACATCAACTGCCATCTGCTTCCGAGCTTTCAGCTGCAGAATATCGAAGCCATCGGGTCGAAGTCGAAACTGCCGTCAGCCCAATCACCACCATCATCGCGGCCTATTGTCCCCAGCAAGCCAGTTGCAACAACGGAACAACAACGGCCCTACGGAACGACATCCGTAAGCTAACTCGGAGGCAGGGCAGTTCATCATCACCGGCGACATGAATGCGAAACACGAAACATGGAAACACCCGGCGGAATCGGAACGGAATTATTCTACAGGAGGACCTGCAAGAGGGACATTACACCGTCCTGGGCCCGGATACTCCCACCCGGTTGAGCCGATCCAGGGTCCATTCGACAATCGACATCTTCCTCACCAACATGGGGAACAGCATCGCCCAGCCGATCGTTCACCAGGAGCTCAGCTCGGACCACTATCCGGTGGTGGCCGAAGTTGGCTCCTCGGTCAGCCGGCATCGTATCACCAGACGGAACTACCATCGCTGCCAGTTGGGAGAGGTTTCGACAACACGTTGACGACAGCATCGATTCGATATGCGCCTTGAGTCGGTTGATGACATCGAACGGTAGCTGCAGAGCATCGAGCAAGCGATCTCCCAGGCCCGGGAGCAACACGTACCGGTGATTGATCAGGTGAGTGACTCTGTACCCATTGATAGACCCACTAAAAAACTTATTCAATTGCGCAACGCCATTCAGAAGGCAATACCAGCGAACTGGTTTGCCAACGCTCAAACGTCACTGTAATCGAGTGACAAAAATTA